>CANUEY010604618.1:0-12000 GCA_948099555.1 Croton setiger
TTAAGGCCCAAATTCATTTCTTCTAAGCAAGCCTTGGTTGAATTTCGAATTTGGCCTTTCCTTCTCCATCTTCCATGATCACTTCAAGTATGTTAATGAACTTGGTTGATTCTTTAAGTTCATCTTCCATTAGCATGCTTGGTTGATCTTGGATTCTTCTTGAAACCTCTCCTTGAGCCCATAAGTCCAGCCTAGCTTGATATTTTCTAGCCATGTTCCTTGTAATAGGTCCATTAGCTAGCCTTGGTGGTTCCTGGCTTACATCAATCATTGTGTTGAAAGAGAACTGATCTAAGAAAGCTTTGGAAAGTTCTACGCAACTGGCCTTTTTGCTCTTTTCCAAAGCGTGGTACCACATTAGGGCTGGTCCCTGCAGAGAGGTGGAAAACCAGTCTAGCATGAAGCTTGCGGGCAGTCTGTTCAACTTCACAATCAGAACGTACTGGTTCAAGTGTACCACAGGATCACCATCTCCATCAAACTTGGCCGGTTTGTGTAATTTCTCAGAAGGTCCTCTTACTGATTCATCTCCGATGTATTCCTCAAAATCGTAACCAGGATCATTCCTGGTTTGCAGCTGGGCATTAATTCTCTCCATTTCCTTCTTCATTGCCCCCACTTCCTCTTCCAAGGCAGATTTTTCCTTTTACAAGGACATCGGGTACATTGATTACCTTTTTAGTGGTACCGGCCTTCTCCAGCGATTCTGCGTGATAGGCAACATCATGTTCTCTCAGCATTGGGTCGACAATGTCCGACCCTTTTCCTTTTTCAGACACAAAGGGTACAGTTGGTGCCTGAGTCTGGGTTTGAGGTGCATAGCCTAATTCTGCCAACTTTGCAGCCAACCTTTCGTTAAACATCTCTTCCATCTCTGCTCGGGTGTATCGAGGCTCGTTAGGATCCATTCCCGGATTTTCTGCAGTTTGTCTGTCAGCCATGTCTATTTCAGCTCTCAGTTCAAGATTTACTTCCGCTGAGATCTGAGCGTTCAAGATTCTAACTAATCTGTTGGTCAAGTCTCAGACCCACCTTGGCACAGTGCCTTTTCGGGTTGAATCACTCGTTGGCTATAACCATCTATGAAACAAAATGGTTAGAAAAGGGATGTATGCATGGATGCAGAAAGATGCAGAATTTGCACATCACATGAATGCAAGCTAATGTGTCGGTTAGCTGTCATGGATCATCGGTCCCTCCACCGCAGCTGGTTGGAGACTTTGAAAAGTTTTGCCTGAGTAGGCGAGTATAGTTTAGCATGAAACATTTAGGATGTCTTCTGTCATTAACTAGCCGTTTTTCGGTTTTCTAGTTAATCATTTTCTCTCTGTACCCTTTCTTTTTGCCTTAAGAGACTATTACTTAAGCAGGGTATGATTTTCATTTTTCATTTTTCAGTTTTTCGGTTTCTACTTTTTTCTTTTTTATTTTCTTGTTGTTTCTCATTTTCTCACTTCTCAAAAGACATGAGAAATGTAACAGCTAAAAACATCTTTTTATTATAGAAGGTTTCGGGTTTACAATTGTGTACAAAAGTTTGAACAACTACAACACATATCAATGCGACACTAAACGTCAAAATACTTATGCTTTGATGTTGAGCAATAATTTTGGCAGCACCTCGGGTTTCCAAACTTCATCTTTTGAGCTTTGACTGTGAATTTTGATGGGTTCTGATATTTTGTTCGGGAATTAGCTATCTCGCCTTTCCTCGGCAAAAGGTCTCAAATTAAACAACCGACTTGGGTGTTGGGGCCCACGGCCCATAACTGTAACCGACTCCTAAATGGCTGAGACGAAAACACGTTAAATGATGCATGACAACAGTGCATTATTTACAAAATGGGGGAACGGGAGGTAGAAATGCATGAACTCCACCCCTATATCACCTGCACACAGATTCATTGGTCAAAATTCCGACGTCTAAAAACCCTAGGATTTTTTGTTTAAATCTCGACAGTCAGCGGGGGAATTTGAGATTGTCGTTAACTCTCACATTTAGGATGATGTTTTCAAAGCAACGGTCGACTATATGTGGGTTTAGTCAGGTTAAACAAGTCTCGGGTTCCGTAAGCGAGGTCTCAGTTTTGAAGCCTTAACCTTTTATATACCATTTTGGTACAAGACTTACGGTTGATAAGAATTACTAGTACTCCGACTGGTGTATCCAAAAATTTTTAAGAAAGCAGCAGCCGGTCGCACTAATAACCTTATCGGAGGGTGATAAGGGTAGAATGGAGATAGAAGATGATGAACATATGCAATGCAATTTGAAAAGTCTTAACTTTGAAGTCGGAAAAACCAATTCGGTTTGTTTTTAAAAAGGAGTTTACCCATTTTTTTATAGTCGAAAAATTTAGTGAGAAAACTCGGAGATTTTGACTGTAAAAATTCCCAGCAGAGTCGCCAAACTGTTGATGGCCCGGTTTTCACTACCAATAGGTCGACCCTCGCCCGGCTTGTTTCGGGAAGCCGGGAAAGGTTACAAAAATTTTGATTTTAAAAAAAGGAAAGAGGGCAACAAACGCATTTTGGTTGCGGTGTCGAACTAGTTGGTCTTAAAAATTATTTTGAATCGCCACCCATTTTGGGAACCGGTTTTTAAGAAGACCAAAAAAGTTGACTCCGTTTTTATTTTGGATAAGGCAAAATCCGAACCAGAAATTCCAGGTAAGCGGGTAGGGTACGTTAGCCGAAATATCATTTCGACTAACGCCCGGATTTACCGACCTCTGAAACCAATTTTTATTTTCTGAAAATTTAAGTTAAGACTGTTATTCTGAAAATCCGACTAGCAATGTTCCTAAATCGGTGATTAAAATCATTTGCAAAAACACACAACAGAAGGTAATAAATTGCGGAAATTTAAATTGCAGAAATTAAACAACCCTTAGTCTAAAATATTCTTTCTCCGATTTCCGGAGAAAATAATTACAAATATTTCCTAAAAATTACATACTACCCGATTTAATCCCCGAATTAAATCTTGGCGCCCGAAATTAACAATTAAAGGCAAACTACGAAAAATTACGATTAAGTCCTCGGACTTTGTAAAAATTACAAAAAGGTCCCCGAGAGGGAAAAATTATCATTTGGCACATAAAACATTTAAATAACGCCAAACAACATATAAAACATGTCATTTAAACAATTAGATGCAAAATATGGAAAATTACATTTTAGCCCCATATTTTGCAAAATTATATTTTAGCCCCAAAAAGTTATTTTTATTACAAAACCAGCCCCAAAACAGTTTACAAACATACAAAGCATGCCAAATTGTCAATTTGGTTCAAAAGTGGCAAATTACAGTTTTGGTCCTTAGAATTTGGAAAATTACATTTTGGTCCCTATTTTGCAAAATTTACCAAACAGACCCAAATTCATGCCAAATGATCATTCAAACAATAAAACATGCAAAAATCACATTTAGGAGCAACTTATACAAAATTACAGTTTAGTACCTACATTTCACCAAATTTACAAAACTGCCCCTTAATCATGCATTTTGTTCCAGAATTGATTCCAGCATTTTTACATTATGAGAGATCCACCCTAAATAGAGATTAACTCCACAAACAGTCCAAATGCACAAAGGGAAAATGAAGACAATTATTATACTTAACAATTCTACACGAATGGTTCATACCACATATTATGCATCCACAATAATTTGCCAATCATACTCTTCTGCCTAGCATGTTAACATACTTCACAACAGTTCCAGGGTGCAGGCATGAGACAAGATAGTCTGATCAGCTAAGCAACATGGCCTAACATCAGGAATAGAAACTAGGCTGGACAGAAGCTAAACACAATATATAATCCCAAAGCATGCAACACAACCCCAACACAGCCCTTACTCTTGAGCCACACAACAAATGCAACAAACATAGCAGCTCAGTTAACCAGAGATACATTAAACAGCCTGCTTATGATCAACACATCGATAACCAGACACATGCATGCCTATTCTGGACTCCTCCCTTAAAACAGAAACAAACATGGCAGGCATAGTATGAAATAAGCAGAATGATGCTATGTGGAAATGGGAAACATCACAAGTGGATTCTAAACTGGACTCAACATGTATGTTGTAAGGATCTAATTCAAACATGAGATGCAGATTCTAAGACAGAAACAGAGCTCAGAGAACAGAAGTGACCTTGGTTGCTAGCCCTAATGGCTTGGACAACACATAGACAGAACACATTCCAGATTCAACACAGTACGTTATACATTTCGAGCAACAAACAGTATAAAGAACAGATTCAATTTGTTCATGGCAGCACAATAAGCTATTAACAACCTCAACATCTATAACTACAGCCAAATGAAATAGATTGTAAGGGATGAACAGCAAGCCAACCACATTTAACAGAGTCCACCAATGCAATAATATATAAGAAAAAGAAAGAAATATCCATACAGAAGCAACAAGAAATGGGAAACAGAAGCAAACAGTCGAGCCAAACAACACCAGAAATCAATCTGGCTCCCAACAAAAATCAGACATGTTGAAAAGAAACAGAAATGAAATAAAAGAAAACGAAATTGAAAACAGAAAGATACCTTAGAAAGCTTTCAAATCTTTATTGAAATTCCACAGAAATCTTTGCAGCAATTGGTATGTTCTTCCTTACAGTAGTAATAGCAAATCCCTAAATCTGATTTTGATTTTCGAAGCCCCAATTTAGAATCCACAAACCCTAATTTGTTTTTCCCCAATTTACAAACAAAATCCCTAATTTCTACTCCCAAACCCCAAATTACAGACGGGAATTTTCAACACAGAAACGAAATTCAAACTCTAAAACGAAAAACACAAAGCTTACAGATTCCAGAAGGCTTTTCTTTCAAAAATCCTCCCCCTCTCTCTACTGGAAGTCTCCTCCTTCTTTTGACTGCAGAGGTTTCCTTGTCAAGGAAACCCTCCGTGGCCTTTAGACGGCCACGTCTCCTCTTTGGCTGCAGCCGTCGAAGCGTCCCTTCGACGCGTTCTTCAGTCTTCAACTTTTCCTCTTTTTGTTTGCTTTCTGTCTCGATCGTTCGTCAGGCTTCTCTCTCTGTTCACTGCAGATCCAATCTTGACTGGGAACCTTCGATTTCCTATTCCAGTTCCGTTTTCGTCTTCTCCCTTTTCTGTTAAGGTTTTCGCATTTTCTCTCTTCTGTTTCCTCTTTAATTTCCTTCATCTTCGATTAAGGTTTCTGTTTCGTTCTGTTTTCTTTCTGTTCATCCGTTATCAAAACGCACCGTTTTGATTTTATTTTTGTTCTGCTTTTCTGTCGTCGAAACGACATGTCTTCTGCTGTATTTTGATGAAACGCGGCAGCTTCCTCTTCTTCCGTCGTTTCATCGTTTGGTCGAAACGACACGTCGTTTCGACCCTCAATTTCCAAATCCCACCTTCCTCCTCAGCATTTTCCGGAAATCAGACTTTGGTCCACAGAACTTTCTATCCGTTTGCAATTCAGTCCTTCCTTCCCTTCTTTTCTTTTCCAATTTTCCTAAATACTTTTATTTCTCTTCAATTTAATCCTTTTTCTTAATTTTCTCCAAATTCTCTTAATTAAACCCTTCTAATTAATTTTCCAAATTAATTAAAATTAAAAACATAAAACACACTACGATTAAAAATCGAAATTATGAATAAGACATAAACATTTGCCATTTTAATCTTAAAATTGATTTTTAAGATTAAATCACAAATCATTCTTTTTAAATTCTTTTTCTTCTTTTCTTCTTTTTTTTAATATTTTTCTTTTGCAAATTGAAACATAAAAACACACCGAAAAACACATATTTTGTTAATAGAAGGGAATTTTGAGAATTTCTTAAAATGTATCAAGGATTAAAATATTGAAAAATATTTTGGAAAAGGAGGAAAATCGAGCCGAGCAGGAATTCTGGAAATTCCGAGTTTGGAGCACTTTACATCCTCGGTTATTTTTGGGGTACATGAATCAAGCGTCAACAGCTTGCCCCCACTTTGATATAAATTGTGCTTCGCACGAATTTTTATCAAAGTAACAATTGATGCCGAGATAGAGATACTTACCTCGGGGTTTGCTAATCTTTAACGAAAGCGGCTTTTCCGCTTTCTTCGACATCTGGTTGAAATTGGAAGTGGTTTCTCCAATTTCTCGACGACTGGTTGAAATTGGAAGTGGTTTCTCCAATTTCTGACGACTATTTTAGTTGAAATTAGAAGTGGTTTCTCCAATTTCTGACAATTGATTGAGTTGAAAGTGACTTCTCCACTTTCATTCCAACTTCTGGTTGTTTTAGAAGTGACAGGTGGTGTTCGTGCCTCGACAAGAACACCTAACAACACCATTTTTAATGAAAAAGGCAAACGACTCCTCTTTCGAGGCAAACAACTCATTCTTCGAAGGCAAACGACTCCTTCTTCGAAGGCAAACGACTCCTCTTTCGAGGCAAACAACTCCTTTTCCAACGAAAAAGGCAAACGACTCCTCTTTCAAGGCAAATGATGTTCGTCCTTCGACAAGAACATCTGGTGTTCGTCCCTCGAGAAGAACACCCAAATGACTCCTCTTTTGAGGCAAACAACTCCTTTTTCTACGAAAAAGGCAAACGACTCCTTCTTTGAAGGAAAATGCTTATCTTCCGATAAAGCTCCGGAGATTCCACCATTACTGAAAATGGTTTCTCCACAATCTGAATGCTTATCTTTCGATAAGGCTCTAGAGAGTCCACCATTACTGAAAATGGCTTCTCCACAATCTCTGGCAACTGAATGAATTGAGAGTGAATTCTTCACTTTCTCTGACGGCTGTTTGAGGTGAAAGCAACTTCTCCGCTTTACAAGTCTCCGCTAGTTTCACTACAAACAAGGGAACTTCACGATGTTTCTTCGACTATCACTGATGAGTTTAATCCTCTAAGCTTGACATTGATCTTCAAAGATACATTAGTAGGATACTGATCGTTGTTCTTCTGTGGAGACAGACATTGAGTCACAATTCCAGACTCTGCTGCGGAGACAGACATTGAGTCACTATTCCAAATTCAGCAAGATTCTTCTTCTTCCATGGACTATATGTGTTACGGTTCTTCCCTCTGAAGGTTGATGAAGTTTAGACTGGATTTCATCAAGTATTTTAGGTGACCCTGACTATAGGTATAACCCCATTCGAGCTGAGAATTTCTTCTTAATTGTATCACAACGGATCTTCCACAGAAGTTCTTTTCATTTCTCCCGATCTCATCAGATCTGGTACAAGTTTACGAACGTCACATCATGCTGGCGAATTCGGCTTTTCCTTGTTCAAACTTAAGTGCTTATCTCCTAATAAGGCTCCGAAGGTTTCACCATTTCTGGAAATGGCTCCTCCACAAGCGACGGATTTGGATTCAATGCTTATCTCGCGATAAGGCTCTGGAGATTTCACCATTACTGAAAATGGCTTCTCCACAATCTGAATGCTTATCTTTCGATAAGGCTCTAGAGATTCCACCATTACTGAAAATACCTTCTCCACAATCTGAATGCTTATCTTTCAATAAGGCTCTAGAGTCCACCATTATTGAAAATGGCTTCTCCACAATCTGAATGCTTATCTTTCGACAAGGCTCTAGAGAGTCCACCATTATTGAAAATGGCTTCTCCACAATCTGAATGCTTATCTTTGGATAAGGCTCTGGAGAGTCCACCATTATTGAAAATGGCTTCTCCACAATCTGAATGCTTATCTTTTGATGAGGCTTTGGAGATTCCACCATTATTGAAAATGGCTTCTCCACAATCTGAATCCAAATCCCAGACGCTTCATAACTTGAACGGTCAGGATTCCCCAACCACGCTGGACATCTTCATTGATCCAAAAACTCAGCCGCAGCTTTTCATTTGTGTCTTCAACACGGTTTTCAACGGTTTTACTTATCATGAAAGCAATCCCTAGTCTGTGAATCACATCTTGATTCATTCTTCTTTACTCCTCAACGCCTCTTCCGGCATATCGACTCCGACTCATCGGCTTCAATCTGTTCGATTCTCCTGTTTTTCTCAGCTATTCATTTTTCATAATCCCGTGACTGGATTATCCCAGCGACCTTCTGGCCTTTCTGTTTTCTGCAGACGTCCTTCGAAACCTGTTGTTCCGATTGTTTAGATTGCTCTCTGAATCTTCATTCTCTTTCAATTCAATCAGCTTGAATTTTTCCTAGTGGTGTGACTACCGCACCGTGCTCAGCCTGATGCTGAATTGCTTCTGCAACTGGTTTATTTATCCGATGGTTTCCACCATCTCAAAGGGATCCGCGAGATCCCGTTATTCTGTCTTCAACATTGAACAACAGATTGGTACTGCGGCCTTTCTGGTTTATTCCTGAAAATTCAAACGACAAAATGCAAGATGCATGTGGGTTATTCATGTATGCATGTATGTTTTTTTCATAGAGGTATAAGCCTTCGGTGGACTCATCCTGAAGTGGCTCCGCGCCGAGCAGGGTCAGAGAACTGCCATCGAGATCTGTCTGACACTTAAAGAACATTGAATTGCTGGAAGAAGTCAAGTGTTAGCCTGGCTGCTAACTTCTGCCTCTTATTGTCTCAGTTTGTGAGACTGTGCGACACGCGCAAATATTTCTTTATCCCCCAAGGATTTTTTCATCACCATTCTGGCAAACTCGTTGCCCCCTGATTGAAGCAAAGCACAACACGCAAAGACTTTTTTGTCTTTTCCCTTCGAGATTCTCTCAACATTTTTCATATAAGCTCGTTGCCCCCTGATTGGAGGAACTGTTCCATTTTTCTTCATTTAAGGCTTCCTGGTTTCCGAAGAAGCACCTCTATCTTTCCCAACATGCTTCAGCATTTTTATCTTTATACAAGTGTTTTCAACAAAATAGCTAACATTACTTCAAACTATCTCAAGTCACACGGACTCACAAATTCTCTCGTGTTTAGGGTTACAGTGTGTGCACTCGACGTTCATCATGGTGAGCTAAGAATCACCATAGGCTTGCTTCGAAACCTAACCTCCACTTGTAGTGGTTGCAGATTCAAATCAAAAGGTCTTTCTTTTGGTTGTAACGGGGCTTGGGCCAAGGTTAGACAAAATATGAAATTTTGGTTTCATTCTGAAGGAGTCACTTTCTAGTGAACCATATGAAGTATTGTTGATCTTTTTCTTTTTGAAATGTGCTTTATTTCTTAAGAGTTATCTAACCCTTTTTATTTCCAGCTTTATTTCTTAAGAGTTTTTCTAACCCTTTCTTATTTCCAACTTTATTTCTTAAGAGTTTTTCTAAACCTTTCTTATTTTCAGCTTTGCTGCTTTTCATCATTGCCTTATTCTTTCTTCTGATTTTGACTTTGATTGTCTTTTCTATTGATTTTGATTTTTTGTTTCTTTTTCTATTCTTGCCTTTTTTCCTTTTGTTATTTCGACTTGATTCGTTTCCTCCTCTCTTTTCAGTGTATTTCACACAGGTTTTCTATCTGTGTGATTCCTTCAAAAAGGTTAATTGAGAAAATTGTTTTTCTTTTGGCTGGTTCACTGTTCGGTTTTCGGAAAAATCAGTTTGTGTTGGGCTAGAAGGGGCTCATCTAGAGGCTTATTCAAGTGGGTTGGTTCTTTAAGCTAAATGGCTATCCCTAATTGCCTTTATTCATTTATTGTTCTTGGATTCAAAAATTGTTCAACATTACCAAACAAAAAAACAAAAGCTGAGTCCCAGAGTCTTCAACTCTAACTAGTCACGTTTACTTCGGAGCTTTGCTGCGAAAGTTTGGAAGCGGATTATTCTCGGTGCTTGGTTTACTTCTGTCTAGATCAGATATTTTTCCTTGCTCGATCAGATTTTGAATTTCATGTCTTAGGTGCTTACAACTGTTAGTATCTTGTCCCTTGCCTTGGTGGAAGTTATAGTAAGCCCGAGAATTGAATCCTACAGGTAAGGGATTTGGAAGAGGCCGTGGCTCAAGCGGTTGTAATAACCCTTCCTTAATGCACCTTTCCAATATCTTCGACATAGGCCAACCGAAGTTTGAGAAACTTCTGTCCTTCCCACTTCTCACAAAGTTTTACAGACTGTTTGACTCCCAGTTTGGAATCTCTAGAACCTGAAGCCACTTTGTGTCTCTGCATTGAGCTTGAACAACTGCCGATGGTAGTACCGGGCCCGTTCAACGGACCGTTCTTTGCATTTGCCTTTTTATCCTCTAAAAGGCGATTTTCAATATTCAACCCCATCCGGTGTACATCTGAGAAATCTCTCAAAGGTACGAAGTACAACTTGTTACGGAAAGGAGGTAGAGTCCCACTTATGAAGATTTTTATTAGCTCTTGTTCATCCGGTTTGTTGCGGATCAAAATCAGTTTCTTTCTCCACCTTTTCAAGTAATCCGAGAACGAATCGTCTGTGTTCTGGGTGGGTGTTCTCTAATTCTCTCAGACCCACGTTCATCATGGTGTTGAAGGAGAACTGATCTAAGAAAGCTTTGGAAAGTTCTACCCAGCTGGCCTTTTTGCTCTTTTCCAAAGCGTGGTACCACATTGGGGCTGGTCCCTGCAGAGAGGTGGAAAACCAGTCTAGCATCAAGCTTGCGGGAAGTCTGTTCAACTTTGCAATCAGAACGTACTAGTTCAAGTGTACCACAGGATCACCATCTCCATCAAACTTGGCCGGTTTGTGTAATTTCTCAGAAGGTCCTCTTACTGATTCATCTCCGGTGTATTCCTCAAAATCGTAACATCATTCCTGGTTTGCAGCTGGGCATTAATTCTCTCCATTTCCTTCTTCATTGCCCCCACTTCCTCTTCCAAGGCAGATTTTCCCTTTACAAGGTCATCGGGTACATTGATTACCTTTTTGGTGGTACCGGCCTTCTCCAGCGAGTTTGCCTATCTCTCAACCCAACTTCCAACCACTTTTCCGGCCAACTCCGGTAATTTTCCGGAAAACTAAAACCACCAATCTCTACAAAAACATACCCTCTATCAACCCATACATCCCAAACTCACATAAGCTTCACCAATTGGAAGTTATAACCCTCCAAAGTTGCTACCTTAAAACTGCCTCTATACTTAGAATTTCTACCCAGAATTTTGTTCCTTTTCTCACATGAATTCCAGCCCTTTTCGAACCAATCTAACACTTCAAATCACTTCATATGCAACCTAAAAACATGTCAAAACAGTTGGATGGAAAGATTTACCTATTGTTCCCTATTTTTTTCTCTTCCTTTCTTCCTTTCTTTTCCTTTTATTTCTCTTTCTTTTCTTTTTCACTTACCAACGTGTACCACCTAATTCCCTGCTGTTCCAACCTCCACCTCATGCAAAACACCATAGCAAATAGGCCAGCAGCTGCTTGGGTCAATTTGCACACAAACTTATCTATTTTAGCCTTTAAACTTAACTTACACTTAAGGTTTTCTTCTTCCTTTTCTTCAAATCTTTCAACCTCACAAACCAGCCCATATTTTCACTCTAGCACCTATTTTAAATACATTTTGGTGTAAAAATAATATGTAGAACACGTGTCTAAAGTTTTGTAAAAATTGGAATCCAAAAATTGGTCGCGGTTCGCTCGGTGCCCTAAACCGAGTCCATAACCTCGACGATTTTTGCGAAACCAATGTGACACCCCCGACCAGAGTCATACGTCTTTTTGACGTCATCACATGCATTTCATGCATTTTGTTTAAATGCATCAGAGTGTGACACGATAAATGACATTTACATGAAATATAGGATTTGAGAAATGATTATAAATGAGATAAAAATGATAAACAAGAGTCGTTTTAAGTTCGTCTATCGTCGAAAGACATAAACGGAGCCAATTAGGGTTTTGGCTCGTGCGACCGAAAAATGTCGGAAACGCACAATACTTTAAAGTGAATAATTTAGACATGTTTTGAATATGATAATATATAATTTGAATGAGAATTTCAAGCTATGTTATAGGCTCGTTTGCCGTCGGAAGACACAAACGGAGCTAAGTAAGGTCCGAAAACCCGCGCGATCG
>CANUEY010604871.1:0-16343 GCA_948099555.1 Croton setiger
TCATTTTATAAAAAAATATATATATATATATATATATATATATATATATATATATATATATATATATTCAATAATTAATTAAGTAAAAAATCTTAAACCATACCCTTCTAAAAGGGTAACATCCATTATCGCGGGTGGTCAAGTGAGTCCTAAAAGGAAATCTTAAAGCAAACAAAACAAAAGGGAAGAAACATCCATATCATTGACGGCCAAGTCCTAAGTTAGAATTAATATACGTACTTCCAAAATTGTATTCAAATAAAACCAAACTACACTTATCTTAGGAATTAATAAAATTGACTGACTGGTTCTTCTTCTTCTCGATCAGGAATGGAATTTATAGAATCAAATGCAGAAAAATTAATGGGAGAAAAATGTCCACGTTGGTTCGCCATCATTTTCCCTGCAATTCTTCAACTTGCTCATTCTAATGGCCTCTACATTATATTCCCCGACGTGCTTAAAGCTGCTGTAACCGACACTTTCTATAGAAGACAACAAATTCTGGCAAGGTAAATCTTTTTTTTTTCTTATAATTTATTGAGAGAAAATTAATATTTTTATAAATTTTTTTTTTTCATAAAGTGATTGTTTAGTTTCTTTCTATTATTACTTTTTAATTTAAAAATAATTTAGTTAATTTATTTATAGGAAAATACTATTTTATTCTTAGATTTTGTAGTATATTATATTAGAGTAAGGTCCAATTTAGTATTTCAACTTGACTTCAATGTTAATATGGGTCAAATTTACTTTTTTGACTCTTCAAATTAGACCTTAAATTGAAATTAAAATAAAAAATTGGGCCTTAAATTTGACTCAATTTACCTCTTGTGCCATTTTAAATATTATACAAAATTCCACAAATATTAATTCCTGTTTTTATATGGTGACAGGGAAAAACTTGTGGACAGGCACCATTATCCACCATTATTAGCCTATCTTGAAGTATTGCCATTATACAGCATAGAAGAAGAAGATGTGGAAGAGCATTTGGAAAATGATGGTTCATTATTTCATTCTCCTTCTGCTTCAGCAAGAGCTTTCATGGCTACTGGAAATAAAAAGTGTTTAAATTACTTGCAATCTCTTGTTCAGAAATTCCCTAATGGAGGTTATTATTAATTTAATTTAATTATTACTTAACTAATTAATTATTTTTTTTTAAAAAAAAATTATCTAAAATGAAAATAATTAATTTTTTATGCAGTTCCATCAACATATTCAATGGATGAGGACCTAATAAAGCTTTGCATGATTAACCAATTGCATAAATTGGGTTTGGCTGGGCATTTTAATCATGAGATTGAACAGGTTTTGGACAATGTGTATAGGTAATTAATTTATTAGATTATTTTAAATTAATTTTTTAATTACTTAATTAACTATTACTAATAATTTTTCCTTTATTTAATTAAAATTTTTACCAGGAATTACATGAATGAAGAATCAAAAGGAAATTCAATAAATTCAATTGCTTCAAATTTATATAAAGATTCTTTAGCATTTTGGCTCTTAAGGATGTATGGATATAATGTTTCACCAAGTATGATTTTTCTATACCCATTTTGTTATAATTTATTCTTAATCATTTGGTATTAATTATATAATTAATTCAATTTAATTATACAATTTTATTATAATTATTTCTTTTTAATTTTTTCAGGTATGTTTTGTTGGTTTTTACATGATGAAGAAATCAAAGATCAAATAAAAAATAATTCTGAATTCTTCTCAACTGTAATGCTTAATGTTCACAAAGCAACTGATCTTATGTTTACTGGAGAATATGAAATTGAGGAAGCAAAATCATTTTCAAGGAATTTTCTCGAGAAAATTGTTTCAATGGAAAATAATCATGAAAACAAGAAAGTTAAATTTCCTTTTCCAAATTTTTATGCAGTGGTAATTTCACAAACTAAAATCCATTTAATTTATTTTCTTTTCCTTTTTTATAATTATTAAATAATCCAATTTTTTTTTTTTTTCACATAGATCAAGAATGAGTTGAAGTTTCCATGGCTGGCTCGATTAGATCATCTTGAAAATAGAATGTGGATTGAAGAAAAGAATGTCTCTGCTTTATGGATGGGAAAATCCTCCTTTCTCAGGTACAATAAAAAAATTAAATTAAAATTTCATTAATTTCTTTAATAAAAAAATGAAAATTAATAAAAATAGGTTTTTTTTTGTTTTTATTATTATCAGGATTTCAAGCATTTATAGTGACAAGCTAATGAATCTTGCAAAACAAAATTTTGAATTTCGCCAATCGATCTACATGAAAGAACTGGAAGAAATAAAAAGGTAATTAATATAACTTCTTTTAATTTTTAAAATAATATCATTAATTTTGCAGCTAAATTGAAGACTTATATATATATAGGTGGTCGAATAAATGGGGTCTCACCGATATGGGATTTGGTCGCGAAAAAACAACATATTGTTATTTTGCAGTAGCAGCTAGTACTTCACTTCCTCAGGATTCTCCTATCAGAAAAATCGTTGCTAAAAGTGCAATAATTATTACAGTAGCTGATGATTTTTATGACATGCAAGGATCTTTACATGAATTGGAAAAACTTACTCTTGCAATTCAAAGGTAATTCCAAAAAATGAGAATTTCGTAGCAAATTTTATTACTGTCAGAGTGTAGATTTAAACTTATTTAATTATTTGTTCTGACATTAAAAAATACTCTATGCAATTATATAAACTAATTATTATGTTTTAACGACGAATTTAACAGATGGGATGGTACAGCGTTAAATGGCCCTGGTCGGATCATTTTTAACGTTCTTGATGATCTTGTAAGAGAAATGGCTGCAACTCATTTTCAACGTGAAGGGATGAATATAACAGAGAATCTTCAATACATTGTGAGAATTTAAGATTAACTGTTATTTTTAAAAAAAATATTGTAACGTTTTTTTTTTAAAAAATTAATTTTGATGATTTATTTGATTTTCTTTTTAGTGGTATGAGACGTTTAATGCTTGGTTTTGGGAAGCTAAGTGGAGTAAAAGTGGAATCAGACCAACAGAAGAGGAGTATTTGAAAATTGGAATGACTTCCATTGCTACACATACATTAGTTCTTCCTGCTGCTTGTTTCTTGAATCCAAGTTTACCAAATCATCAATTGAAGCCAGAAAAATATGAACATATTACTCAGTTGCTTATGATCATTCCAAGGTTGTTAAACGATATCCAAAGTTATGAGGTAATTTAAAATTATATTACTAACATAACATTCAATTAAATGGTTTTATTATGTAATCGTGATTAGTGCAACATAATTCCATTACATTATGGCTTACCGATCATTCCCAGAGTATTTCTGAATCTTCAATGTTTCTAAGAAATTCTTTCTTTCATGTTGAATAAAAATACAGAAGGAAGAAAAAGAAGGAAAACAGAATTTTGTACTGCTACACAGAGAAAAGAATCAAGAATCAGAAATAGCAGAAGTAATAGCATATGTACAAGAAATGGTGGACGAGAAGAAAAAAGAATTCCTCGAAAATGTTTTAATTAACGGATTTAACGATTTTTCCGAAGAAACCAGACACTTACATTTATCATGTCTGAAAGTATTTCAGATGTTCTTTGATTCAACCAACCGTTACGACAGTAGTACGGCCATGTTTCAAGACATTCAAAAAGCTATATATTTACCGGTGTTAGTTGATGCTCCGTTACCGTTAAAGCTTCCTCAAGAGCTCCGTCCGTTTGTTCCTCCGCCAACACCTCAGCATTCTGCTCCATCTGGAAATAGACAGCGTCAAACAGTCGTTAACTATCACTCTCTTCACCGGAGTTTCAAGAATTACACTTTGAACTACTCTGCTAAACCTTTTGCTCTGCCTGGTTCAAGAATTCAACCCATCAAACAAATTTTCGTTTCATGCAAGAAATTTTGCAGGATATAAATAGATGAAAATAATTAATATGCAGCAGAAATTTTCATTTGTATTTCAATTATGTTTGAAATTTGATTTTTGTTTAATGAATATATATATAGCAATTTTGCATAAAAAATTAATAAAAGTTTGTAAATTTTATAATTCAAGTACAGATTTTATTATCTTTAAATGTGGATTATATTTTATTTTCAGATGTTATTGTCATAAGAAGGAATTATATATTTTAACTGGAAATTACAAAATTGGAAAATTGATCATTCATTTTCATTTGTTTTGTTAAGTTTAACCTTACTCTGTTTACTAAGATAGCATCTTTAAGGAAAAAGATTATATTATATTTTATATATATAAATTAGAGCAAAATACAGTTGAACTACAGCAACTCTTTTTTCTACTGCTACAACTATACTATAGCTATTCGTTTGCAATCATCAGTTTCGCAAAGAAAGCGGAGATTTTCCTTGAAGATAAGCAGAGAAGAACGCCAGTGATTCGCTGGGTTTAAAGCTCGGAACATCATGTCCTGCTCCTCTAAATGTTGCATAAGTTAGCCCTTCATATTCTTGATACCACCCACTTACCTGATCATAACACAATTTCTCAGATGTCATTCAGCTAGATTAATATTATGAAAACGTATAATAAAAGACGATAATAAGCCCTGTATTTAATAATGTTGGAGTGTGTTTGTTTGTTATAACTTGAGCTTTTCTGCTTTTAGCTTCTAAAAAGCAAATTTGAAAAAGCAGTAACGTGCTGCTTTTATTAAAACAGCTTATAAGTCTAGACAAACTGGGAAACGGATGGAAAATCACCTGCCCCTGATGGTACCAAGGACTCCAGGCTTTGGTGATGGGCAACCCCAGAGTAGCCAAGCTGTATCTTGTAGATAGTACAGGAACTCGACCGTCTGTATCGCCGCTGAGATGACAAGAAATGACGGGAGTGAGACAGAGAGAAATTCTTTAAAGACGGAGAGGAGAAAACCGAGAAAACGCAGACCTGTAGACCCATAATCTAAGTCCAGCTGCAATAAGCTTCTTGTATATAGGAAGAACTGATGGTTTTGAATATGACCATTCATCATATATCTTTGTACTGAATCCCAAAAAAAAAGTTCGTCAAATCATTTTAATTTGAAGCAAGAGCAAAAGATATATATATATATATATATATATATATATATAGAGAGAGAGAGAGAGAGAGAGAGAGAGAGAGAGAGAGAGAGGGTTGATTACTTGCAGATGCTCCAGTTTTTGAGCCAGTGACCATCATTAACATGGAGGGCCTTTTGAACATCAGGTCTGTTGTAGAAAGATCTTGCATAATTATCCAGACATGGATCAAAACCTCCCATAATCCTCGGAATCTGATATATGAACTCAAAATAATTTCTCTTAATCATCGTCAAATGCATGTAAATGACACAAATCACCATTAATAACGTATTGTTTCTCTAATAAGCTTATAAGTTTAAAAATTTCTCCTTATAAAGAGATGTTGTTTGACTAAGCATAAGACGAAAATACCAATAGATATAACTTCCATATATACTCCCACTTAAAGAGATGTTGAAGGATTTTTTAGTTTTTAAACTATTTTAGATCCTTATACGCTACTCAAAAGTTTAAAAAAAAAAACACTTCACAGCTACCTTTATTGTAATTATCACTCACCATTGTAGCTCTGGATGTACGCTTAAGCATGACTTGCATATATTTGTCGTCTGCACTTGCAGAATTGCGAATACAAACTGAAGTATAAATGCTGAAAATATCTATCTCATTGTACTGTCGAAATAATTCAGCAACTGATCGATTACAATCGTCATTACTCCACGGATCATCACTGCTAAAATCACAGCTTTGCCGTATTATCTTATGGGTTTCATCTGATATTATAGCATGACTCCATGCATAATCCACAATACCGGTCCAGTCCTCAGCATCACTTGTTTCAGGATTACCCATCTGTCCTAATCGAAAAGAAGCTCTTGGTCAATTTTTTTATTGAGAAATGGAATCTATTATGGCTGTGTATAAGATTTTTACAAATCTTATATCGAGAACCATACCAGAACACCCCTAAGATCAATGTGAAGCGAAGGATCCTTGTTCTTATCAAGTATCATCTCCGCAAGCACGGGAATGTATTTTCCTGTTAATACAAGTAAAGATTATTGTATGATGGAAATTTAAACAAGATTAGTGTAGCTAACTATTGTTATTATGAAATACCTGCATAGCTCTCCCCGGCAATATAAAATGCCCGGGTCCTGTATGATGGAAATTTGACAAACCAATTGTGCAGGAAAGCATAAGCATCTTTTGCTACATAGAGTAAACAGTAAGAGTATTAGAATATACCGCTTGTTCTAAAACTAGTCCAAAACATAAAAAACACAGAACATTCATAACTAAACAAAATGGCAAAAATTTGTAGCTCACTCACCGGTGAAATCATCGCCGAGATCATTGTAATCAGTAGTTGTATTCGAGTACGAAAAACCAACTCCCACTGGAGATTCCAGGAATAATATGTTGGCCTCTGAGTCATCATAAGCACAAATAATTTAGAAATCCATCTTATAGTCATCATGGAGCATATTATATTTGATTACACAATGCCCCATGTGATATTCTATTGTGTAAAAATCAGAGAATGTGCGAAAGAAGCTGCGGGCCCTTGCGTACCTGTATTCCATGAATACTGATTAAATTTAAGTTCATGCCCATCATTATCCACTAGGAAAGGGCCAATCTCTTGTGTTGCTCCATATCCCACAGAAGAGCATCCAGGACCTGAAAGATGAGGCATCCGTCTTGTCACCTTATTTCAGAACATTGGAATAAAAGCAGTAAAAGAACTTTGTAAAGGAAGAGTTGAAAATGAGTACACCCACAGAACAGTTAACAAATGGAAATATTGATTATTGTTGTTCTTAAATGGTGTGGGGTTCTAAGGACCAGGCAAAGCAACAAGAAAACATTGAGAGAAACCTGCAATTATTATATGAATGTGAGTAAATAATATGGTAAAAAAAGATCAGTACTTGAATCTTAATGGCCTTCAAGATATTTTCTTAATGACTAAAAAATCTTCTCTATAGAGATATGATCAATGCCTACATTTAGATCCAGTCAAATATGTCCTCCCCAACATCCATCAGTTCAATCAAGCTGGAGGGTAAAATGGGTAAGTAGACCAAACCAGGAATGCAGAAATTTTCTTGAAAATACTGTTCTTCATATTTTCCTCCTCAGGTAACAAGAAATTGATCATCAAGATTGTCACTTTTTCATTGTCTAACTAAAAGGAAAAAAGTACGGAATTTAACGATCCAAATTTATACTATGTTCAGGTGCTTACTTACCTCCATTAAGCCACAATACTAAAGGTTTTTCTTCAGGATGTTTGGTGGCTTCATAGAACCAATAAAAGAGTGCTCTGCCATTCTTTTCATTTACGGAAACATAACCAGCATAGTGCCGAAAGTCCACATCTGGTTGGCCTGGCAAATTAGTTACCAAGTGATCATTGTCGAGTGAGTTTGATTGCTTCTGACCAACCAATGATTGGTGCCGAGCACTCAAAACAGTCTCCACAGAGATGATTATAGCAACTAGAACCAATGTGAGAAAATTTATCATCTTAGACGAGAACTCCATATGGGAAACCAAGAACCAACTTAGAAATGGCTTTACAAATTAGAATGGAAACTGAAGAAGATGGACACGTCTATTTATACTTACCAACCAGAGAGCACCTTTAGAGGAGAGAATAATTTGAAAAAATAAATAAATAATAACATGGAAAGATGTTAGCTTGATCAATTTTAGATTTTAGGGTTTGAGTGTAAAAGAAGAACAATTTTTCTTATTGTGTACTTTTAATAATTCTGTACAGTTTTTCTTTTATATTGTTATAAATTGTAAACATAATGATTCTGTGAATTAATAAAATAGACTTTTGATTCTCTTTTTAATAAGCTTCCTATTCTGTCTTGTTTTCATATTCTTCATTCTTTCATTACTCCTCAAATTGAGCCGTAGGATCCTACGCTTAACTTGACTAAGGTTCTGTCAAAAACTTTACTTAGGACGGCTTTAGTTAGAATGTCAGCCTGCTGTTCTTCAGATCGCTCATAGGGAAGTAATATACTTCCCTCTGCTGATTTCTCCTTAATGAAATGTCAATCCACTTCCACATGTTTTGTTCGATTATGTTGAACTCCTCCAGGTTACTAAATCGTCTCCAACCATTGTGAAATATCCAGAAGTTGATCTCATGTCATTTGAATTTCCTGCCCAATCAACATTAGTGAATGCTTTAATTTCCAAGTGGCAATTTCTTGGGAATAAAACTCCCCGACTCGGTGATCCTTTTAAATATCTGATGATTCTGGATATTGCTTCCATATGTTCTTTTTGTAGTTTGTGCATAATTGACTGACCACTCCAACTGCATAAGCAATATCTAGTCTAGTGTGAGATAGATAAATAAGTTTTTCAACTAGTCTCTGATATTGGTTCTGTTTACCAATGCACCTTCTTCAGTGATTTTGACACCATGGTTGATCACAATTAGTGTATCCACTGCCTTGCAATCTAACATTCTAATTTCGGCTAGGAGATCTAAAATGTACTTCTTTTGTGAGATGAAGATTCCCTTTTTAGATCGTAGGACTTCAATCCCTAAAAAATACTTAAGTTTTCCCAAGTCTTTCATTTCAAATTCTTGGAAGAGCTTCTTCTTTAACATGGCTAGCTCTTCTTTGTCATCTCCAGTGATGATCATATCATCTACATATATAATGAGACAAGTTACTAGTTCTCGTCTTTTCTTAATGAAAAGCATATGATTAGAGTTGCTTTGGAAAAATCCATACCTTTTCATAGCAACAGTAAAGCTTCCAAACCATACTCGGGGTGACTACTTTAAACCATACAAGGTATTTTTCAACCTGCACCCTTCCTGGGCCCTGAAATTTTCTGAATATCCTGGAGTAGCCTCCATATAAACTTCTTCTTCTAGGTCACCGTGTAAGAATGCATTCTTTATATCGAATTGGTGAATAGGCCAATCATAGTTTGCTGCTATAGAAAACAAACTCTAATTGTATGTATTTTGGCTACAGGGGAGAATGTTTTTGAGTAATCGATGCCATAAATTTGTGTATACCCTTTAACAATCAGTCTGGCCTTGTATCTTTCTATGTCACCATCTGCTCTGTGTTTGATCGTGAAGACCCATTTACACCCAACTGGTCTTTTTCCTGCTACTATCTTACACTTCTCCCAAGTACCATTTTTATCCAGTACACTCATCTCTAAATCGATAGCCTGTTTCATCTGGGATCATTCCTAGCTTCTTCCATTATTCTTAGAATGCCTTCTAAGTACAGGGCAGATTCATATTTTTCTGCAATCTTGGATAGATTCCTCTTAACCATATTTGTCATCGGGTGTCTTGAGCTCTAAGGTTCATACTCTTGTTCATACCTCTTAGGTGGAATTCCCCTGTTTTTTCTTGAGGGGAGAATATACCTATCAGCTTTAGATTCTTCAGTAGCTGCAAGGTTAATAAATTCTTCAGGGATATCAGAATTTTCTAAAGGTACCTCTGAATTAGAATTACTAACCTTAGGCGAAGAAGACATATCACAGGCTGGCTTGCTCCTCAGACTGTTCTATGTTTTTTGAAGTAGATCTGGTAGCTCCACCTACTTGCTCTTTTGGAACAACTTCAGACAGTACTGAGCTGGACAACCAATTTAGTGGATCAACCTAGGATTCTCCCCTGAGCATTAAATTGGGTATGGAAATAGTATTCTGTTTCTAAGAAGTCACAGTCCATTGTAGTGTAAATACGACCAAAAAGAGGATCAAAGCATCGGTATCCTTTTTTATGAACCTCATACCCAACAAACACACACTTGACAGCACACGGATCCAGTTTAGTACGGTTACACTTGGGAATATAGACAAATAGAGTGCACCCAAATACCCGGGGAGGTAAGGTCAAGGCAGTTGGTAAGCTCATATAGTGGGACAATGTTTCTAATGGAGTTCTCAGCTGAAGGATTTTAGTAGGAAGTTTGTTTATAAGATATGCGGTATTGGCAACGGCTTCGGGCCAATAATCCTGTGGTACTTTGGATTCAATCATAATGGCCCGTGCAATTTCAAGAAGGATTCTATTTTTTCGTTCAGCAACCCCATTTTGTTGAGGTGAGTATGAACAGGTAATTTGGTGTATAAGTCCATGTTCCCGGGAAAAATTCTGGAATTTGTGGTTTTTATATTCCCCCGTTATCAGATCAAAGAACTTTTACTTTGTCTGAAATTGGGTGTGAACCATATGAACATAAGATACAAAATTTTCAAATACTTCAGACTTATGCTTAAGAAAGTAAACTCATGCCATGCACGTGCGATCATCAACAAATAAGAGAAAATATGAAAAATCATTTTTACAAGTAACAAATATCATAATGGATGAGGGAAACAAGAGTATCAGTCTGTGTGTTATTAGGAATAAAAGATTGTCTATAACTCTTAGCAAGAATACAAGTATCACAGAAAAATTAATTATCACCAAAAAATTTGGGAAAAAGAGTTTTAAGATACCCTACAGAACGATGACTCAGTCTTCGATGCCACAACCAGGCCTGTCTATGAGTCGTTCCATGAGAAAGTATTACGGTACTGTTTTGGTTCACTTCATCAACATAGTATAGTCCGTTTTGTTCACTACCATACCCAATAATTTTCTCCGTCTAAATTTCCTTTACAACGCATAAATTAGAAAATAGTAGCACTGTACAATTTAACTCTTTAGTTATATGACTGATAGATAACAATTTATGTGATAAAGCAGGAATATAGAGGTAATTTTTCAATTTAAGGGAAGGTAACATATCGATACCGCCTGCCCCCCTGTCTGGTACTAGGTTTCCATTTGCTAGCTGAATGTGATTTTTTTTTTGTTTAGTAAGACAATGAGAATCACGTATATCATGGGACATAGTATCGGTGGCACCATAATCAAAGATCCACTCTTTTCATTTATTTGGGATGGTTTGGGATTGAAAGGCTTTGGGCTGGGCCTCTCTTATCCAATTGGAGCCAAAAAACTCTCCCTCAATTTTATTTCCACTGGACTAGACCTCACAGCCCATATCTTTCTTTCCTTTTCCTGGCCCCTCACCATGCGCCAGCGTCACACTCTCTAGTCCCTCAATTTTCCCTTTTGTCTTGGGTTGGGCTCTGCCAATCCCACACGCCCCAATTCCTGTAACATTTTCTCTATTTCTCTTTCGTTTACCTTCTCTGCTAGGTTTGGAACAAAAACGCCTCCTTTCTCTTCTCTTTCAACCAGCGCCATCCCTCCAAAGCCAGGTGGTCAAACGTCTCTCTTGGTGTTGTGGTCTCCAGATCACCCACCGCGGCAGAGATGACACCCTTGGCTTTCTTTTTATCTGGCCACCAGTCTGGGTAGCCTATCAATTTAAAGCAACTTTCTCGGGTATGCTTTTTTCCTCCACAATAGGAACACTTAAGGTTGTCCCTGTCTTCCTCACGCCGAGATGAGGACTTTGTCGCCCTTTTGGTGCCATCTGACCGACTCCTAGCGGCCAAACCCCTTCCAATTCCTGAAGGGGCTCCCCCTAGTAATGGTTGGTCCTCCTTCCTCATTATCTCTCTTCTGTGGACCTCCCTTCGAATCGCGACATACACTTCCTCTATTGAGGATAGTGGGTCTCAGTTCAGAAGGTCTCAACATTTCTTGTCAAAGTCTTTATTTATGCCGGCCAAAAATTGATACAGTCTCTGTCGTTTCACCATCTCGTTATAGATGGTGATATCATTAGAACATTTCATTAGATTTGGGTCTCGCCTATCAATTTCCTTCCAGATAGCTAAGAGCTTGCTATAGAAAGCTTCTATGGGATCAGATCCTTGCTTTAGACTATAATCCAAATATTGGTTTACCAAATCTGGTTCTATATTTTCGATGATCCAGCTGATTACTGTAGAATCAACTTGAGACCACTTGTGATATTCTGGATCATTAGAAGAAGGGGGAAGAGCTGTGATGTGCTTAAGCCTCCCCTTCCACTGATGGCAAGATGCATCAGTCTCACTCATTTTGTGTAATTGTGATTGTTCAATTTCTCAAATAAGTTCACTGATTGACTTGTGATCGTTTCTATGGTGGCAAGTTCCTGAAGGTTCAATTGCTGGATTAACTCCAATAGCTGGCTCACACGAACTAAATGTTCCATAGATTCGGTTGTAGATAAACTTACTTTATCTACCATAAGGTAAGTTTAAGGTAGATGATGAGCTGAGAAAGGTGGTTAAGGTCGTCTGACCAAAAAAGATCAAAGCTCTGATACCATGTTAACTTGATCAATTTTAGGTTTTAAGGTTTGAGTGTAGAAAAAGAACAATTTTTCTTATTGTCTATTTTTAATAATTTCGTATAGTTTTTCTTTTTGTATTGTTACAAATTGTAAACATAATGATTCTGTGAATTAATAAAGAAGATTTTTTATTCTCTTCTTGCTATGCTTCATATTCTGTCTTGTTCCATATTCTTCATTCCTTCAAAAGATTAGTCTTACGTGGCACTGTGATTTTTTTTTTTATCAGGATAGCAACCTTACATCATCTGTGAATTAATAAAGAAGATTTTTGATTCTCTTCTTGCTATGCTTCCTATTCTGTCTTGTTTCCATATTCTTCATTTCTTCAAAAGATTAGTCCTACGTGGCACTGTGATTTTTTTATCAGGATAGCAACCTTACATCATCTGACATGGATTTTTAGTTAGACAGCACCCTAGAGTATTCTTTGCATGAGCTGCAAACTGACACCTTATATCAACTAAATAAAGATATTATTTTCCATATATACATATGTCAAAGTTGCAGTAAATATTTTTGTAATTACAGTGTACATATCTTTCATATAATCCAATATTACAGTTGATTATGGTGTAAATATATGATTAGTATTTTAGCACACAATATAACTAAAATTAATAGCTGATTCTCTATAATAAGGTACAGTTCTTTTATTTTTTTTCTTCACATTGAGAGGCATTCAGCCAAACTGACATGGGCTTTGATGAAAAACTGTAACTTGTTATTCTGCTATTAATGAAGCTATTCATATGATAAATTACAGGAAAATAGAAAAACTAGTAACTAAGTAACTACTAACTAATCGCAGAACAGGAGAATCTAATTAAATTAAGTAATAACTGAGCTGGAATGATATGTTCTAGAACTGGGTTGCTGTGTAGGTCAAAATGAGTCGAGATTCTATGGAGCTACCATTTGTAAAATGGGCTGTTAAGACACTGTAACATGAAAATGGTATCTATCTATTGAACATTGAATAAATTATATTAAGTTATTATGGAAACGCAGTCAAGCGTTTCCATAATAAATGGGTAGGAAATTCACAGAAAATAATAAAGGGATGGAATTTGGAAAATATTCTTAATCATATTCTGACTTTACCTATATCTGCTTATATTCCTATTTGGAAGAATCATTTAAGTGTTATTTATTATAATATATGCATTATGTTTACAAGAAGATGCAAATTGCTCTAAAGCTTATCCTGAAGCTTCTATCCAGTGGAATGGTCTACGAATCTGATAATACTAAATAAGCCTAAGATGAACAAATGGCGAGTGGGGGCAATGTTTGTTCATTAGACTACTGTTACAGAGTCAAACATTATAGTACTGCTCTGAAGATTTGATGACTATGAAGAGTTTTAAACCCAGTTATAGCACATGGTGATATCTTGTCAGATAAATCATGTTCTTCCTAGTCACTTCTAACGCCCAAGTGGAGAAAATGGATTGGTATAAATTCCTATTCCCAAATTGGTGGTGCTCTAAAATAGACAAAAAGGCAACTATTTTTTAAGAATCTCATCATCACAAAGTAGAAAGATGGAGTTTTGTGGCGAAACTCTTGAATCTGATGATGATGATGATGAACCTAAGTGGTGATATGGAAGGAATAACTAAGTTGGTTGTTGAATAATGACCTGGATTCCATCTTTATTTAGTTGAATAATGAGATGGAAATCATCTCTCTCACATATTCACTCTATTTCCCCCTTTTTCTTTATTTTCAATTCAAACATGTTCTTTCATCAGAATTCATCAACATATTAAACAAATTATGCTTTAAAAGATGCTATTCTGACATAACAATCCTATTCTAATTTGTTAATTATCTAATATAACATGATCATAGCAAGTTGTGATGCTAGTCAACACTCCTCAATCAGATACAATGGATTGGCATAATCTTTTTCTAAACATTAAGTATCAAAGCTTTAAAAACATAATTCTCATTTACTATGATTCCATATCTATAAGTCTAACTAAGGAACTTAATAGCTAATGAATATAGTATTATCTACGACTAGTTTCCGCATCCCGCATCAGCTTTTTTTTTTGCCACCAGAAAATGGCAACAAACAAAAGATTTGCTACATCAACTTCCAACTTCTAAAGCTCTAAATTGGCCAATAGATTTCTATCATTCCCTAACTCAACTTATTAGGTCTTTCCATTTACTTAGTTTGTTTAGTAACCACTAAGAAGGACTAATCAATGTAAAGATTAGAAAGTGCAAGATGTACTCACAGTAGTATATAGCTTATAAGTTAATAATTTTTAGTAAAGATCAAAACTTTTCATGTGGGTACAAAAGAAAAATATAAAATTTTGTCTAACTTCATTTTTCCTTTTAACAGATAAGGCTATGATCAACTTAACCACTTAATCAAAATTGCGATAGACCGCACTATCAAAGGAGCTGCAGGTTCAGCATCAATTTTTTTTTTTTTTTTCAAAGAAGGCATCATTTCATAAGTACTTAAGTTGTCAATAGCCATGCAGAGAACAAACATAGGAATTTAATCCACAATCATGATGTTCCTCAAACCTAAGATTGCTGGTATTAGTGCATCTTAGAACCATTATCTTAAATGAGTAATAAATTAAGGTATAGTTCTTGCTTAAGTTCGAATTAACAAGAAGAATATGCAATTAAATTATATTCATATCCTATATATTACCAACTTGTCAAGTACTTGGCCAAATCAAAATTCAAAACACATAAACAGCAAGTGCTGTGAAATTTATCTTATCTCTATCGGATTCAGTCACCGTTTGATCCCTTTAAGAGCATGAGAAGAAAAAATATATATGAGTTCATTCCAATAAAGTTTTCCTCTTCTCAAAGCAAAATTGGATTTTTGACTCACCAACCATTTTTGCATCACTAACAATTGAATAAACAAATGTGTTCACTCTCCGACAAACCTCTGTGGATCAGTTAGTATTCCTTAAGCAAACTAAAGGATGCAAGAATAGTGCAAACAGAGAAACAATTGCAGCATTTTTCAAAACAACTACAAAAAATCCTCAATATTGTGCAATGGATTGATGAAGTGTTAACAAGTGGATTGATTTGCTAACATACATCATTGTCAGGTACGCGATCTAGATCAAGTATAAATTAGTCAAAATAGACTTGAATTCACGGATTGGAATTTACTCACTGTGTACTAATTTAATCGAGAAAGTTTATTAATTTCTATCTTGTTTTTCTGAATTTAGTGAATTATTGATTGGATGCTGCTTTGATTGCTATTCTGGATTGATTTTGTTTATTTTTTGTAGTTATATATTGGTTTTTTGATAAAAGTATCGCGAAATTAAGAAGGAAAAATATGAACTTAAATGAGCTTTTCGAGCTGCAGAAATTTCATTTTAATACTTTCACAAGATATGCACTCTATCCATATGTTCTCTATTCTTGTAGAAAAATAGTATGTCTTCTAACCTATAAAGATAACCAAAGTGAAAAACCAAAAAAGAAAGGCCAACACTGAGTAACATCCTTATATTATACAGGGTCTCAGACACTTCATTTCCTGAAGCAAAACCAAGTCATGCACATTTCTTGACTTTTACAACAAGACTAATGATGCTGAAGCTATTAGTGAAAATGCCTCAATGATCTGCCTCATTTTAGTATATTCTATTTTGTAAGTGCAATGTGGAAGCAGGATCAAGTTCCTGAATTAGCTAGATGTATAGTAGGAGGTGTTCTCTTTAATCAATCCTGGACTTGTTAGGATATGTAATCGGAATAAATGTTTCCAACCCGCAGGTACTTGGGATTATAATTGGAATTATTTGCTAGCTAATATTGGTATCCAACAGATAAACCAACCAGTCCTAAATATTGAACAAACTCTATACTTTCAGAAAAACTTGTCATCTTCCTAAACTAAACCTATAACATAAAAATATAAAGTAGAACCTTTGGTAATTTATTTTTCTGTGGAGGTTGACACACAACACAGGTGCAATT
>CANUEY010604889.1:0-24516 GCA_948099555.1 Croton setiger
TATATATATATATATAAAAGCAAGGTAGTGACTTGGTTTGAAAAAGGTGAAGACATTACAACTACAAAGTAGTATTAGTAGTTGACTTGTATAATTATGTAGGATAAGGTTCTGTAAAATATTATTTGTTAGACAAAATCAGCATTAACATATATCTTTTTACAATTAATATCATAATACACACCACAAACTTATGTTATTAAAAAAAATACACATAACACAATGATTATTGATATATTATGATTAATTAATTAATTAATTAAAAATAAAATAAGGCATTGTTATTTTATTATGATGGTGGTGGATCCAAGGGGAATATTAATTAATTAATTATAAATTAAATACAAGGCCATGCATAAATTAAATAAATATGTAATTTCATAAAGATTTTGCTAAAAGTGAAAATTTTGAAAAAATAAAAATAAAAAGTAGAATGAGAGGAATCTCAAGAAGAGTGAAATTGATTACTTTATGTCTAAGACATGTTTTCTTTGATAGTGCTTAAATGGTCCTCTCAAATCCAAAAGGAACCCTTTTTCTTTCTATGCTCAGACTCTTTCTTTCTCTCATGTCTTTTTTTTTTCTTATTTTTTAAGTTATTATATGAAAAAACATATCGATAAATTTGTAGATCGTAACATATATTGGATTGGCCATTAGTTACAAATATACGAAATTAATCCGTCTGTTATCCCAAGTCTTTTTTACTCGGCCGGAAGTGAATGAGATTTTAATTCAAGTACGTGCATGGTTATTGAAAGTCAGAAAGCAGAAACGAAGTCCGAATCAGTTATGTCAAAATGAAGAGTGAGCACTTTTTGGGATAATCATTCCAGTCCTGAGAGAGGTGGCGGCCAGAGAATTCTTCCACCCACCATATGATCTAGCTAGCCAATGAGCCGACATATTCGCTTCTGCTTCGTCCACCCCCTGCTCGTGCGGGGGAACGAGGAATTCTGTGTTGTAAGAAACTGCCAAAAAAAAGAGGGATGGGGCGAGACATAAAAAGATCCCCACCCCATTCCAACATTAGGAATGGCAGCCTGCGATATTCGGCAACAAATTTTAAAGTAGTTTTAGAGTATATATTCGAAATTATAGCTGGTTGAATAAGTTGTAGTTATTTGACTAACTCTTAGATTTTTTTTAATAATTTAAAGTTTAAATTTAAAAGAATTATCTTTTTATAAATACTATTTAAATGTTTATAAAATGCAGTTGCATGGAACCAAAAAATGTTTATAGGTTAGCACATTGAGTAGGAGGGAGAAAAAAAAAAGAAGTTTCTTAGCGTTTTAGAAAGTGCCACGTGGCATTCATGAAGTGGGAGTAGTATTTGCCATTGGAGTTGATTATTGTAGGCCATAAGGCCCTTATTTATTAATTTGAAGCTTGGGAATATTGGAGGGATCGAATATTGGAGGCTTTAAACAAGCTTGCTCGATTCTTCGCATTAGACCTATCTTCTCGGAGAAAGATCGGTAGAGACTTTTCTTCAGATTAGGGTTTAATTTCCGATTGAATATGAAACAAATGTAAAATAACAAATGTAAAATTTCTTGAGTAGCTATTCCATTAGCGAATTCGAATTGGTTTAAGACACTAAGTACAATATAAAAAAAAATTAGGGAAGATGTAGTGTATGAAAAACAAGGGGTTTTATGAGGCAAGGTAATGGGTTAGGGGTCTCATTTTGTGGACCAATTAGGAGTGAATTACAAGGGAAAATAATGATATTGTTCCTTATTTAGATAGGGTCATGACACATCTCTATGGATTGTGGTCCTCTACGGGTCAAAATCAATAGGAAAAAGGTTTCATTTTATACCAAAATTTAAACTTCATAAATTTGATCAATTAGGCTATTAAGTAGTTTACTTACGACATGTATATCAACAATATTATACGCAAATGTGTTTGGACAGATGAATTGCATTTTCTTTTGGAAAAAATAAGCCGAAACTTATATTCTAAAGCAATGTGAGAATAAGCAATTCGGGATAGCTTCCAAACATTGCACGATCAGCCGAAACTCGAGCCAGAGTATGGGCCAATTTATTAGCATATCTCCCAACAAATGGTTAAATTCAGACGACCATGAGAAATGCTATTACAATCATTCACAACAATATCCAAAGAAGAAGCCCAAAAAGACATCTCATCTCTTGGTTTTGTAATACCTCTATTCCTTCAATTCACAATCAATTTTTCGATTATGATTCAGCAAAAGAAATCTAGAATTATTTTGGCTAATCAATATCAAACAACTGGACTTGCTCACTGTTTTCAGTTACGGAGTAATCTTTATAATCTAAAACAAGAAGTGAATCAATTCGTGAATGATTTTCTTGCGAAGGTTCAACCAATCCGATGATAGGAGTGCCATACAAATTTCTCATAATGATGTGTTCCATGAGCGTGCCAAACATATTGAAATTGATTGACATTTCGTTTGTCATCATGTTGTTCATTGCGCTATATGTTTGGTTCTTATCTCTACAAGTCAAACTGCTGATATTTTCACCAAATCACACATCTTCCTACTCGCTTTCTAGATCTATTAAGCAAACTCAAGTCGGCATTGTACTACCATCCTGAGTTTGAGGACAGGGTGTTACTCGAAATTATAGTAAAAATTATAACAATTAGTCTTGCAAACTGTAGCAATTTGTTTAGCATGATTGTAGCAATCATCATTATTCTTTCTTTATTTATATTTACTCTCTTATATAAATATCCATAGCATCAAGGTGAAGAGTTGAAGAGTAATCATCATGATTGTAGCAATCATCATGATTATATTTTAATTAAAGTGACTCGTTAAGCTATGGAAATAGTTTCACATTGTCAAAAGATAAAAGAGTTGAAGAGTAACAAGGGTTACAATACTCTAGGACCCGATTGCTAGGTCATCAATACTTGTCAAGCGGCTAAATTTTCACCTGAGAGGAGAGTGTATAAGGTGTGTGGGTATCCGACATTGTTTATAGATAAAAATTTGACTTAATTCATCTTGAAAATAAGGTGTCCTTGGACTATTGTGGCCATCAACATAAGTTGTGGGATGGGAGGGCATATAAGGATTGACTGATAGTTTCTAAGCAATTAGATTCTCAATATTTGCAAATGACTTTTATATAAATAAATGAATAAATATGAAGAAAAATAATATAAGAAGAATGATACATTAGTTTTAGTTGTGTAGTATTTTGAAATTATTTACAAATTTCACTAAAATTCATAGAATTTGAGACGGTTAATAGCAATTCTGACCATACTATTTTGTACTTTTATTTTAGCTTCCTAAAGGGTGTATTTTACATAAAACATGACACATTAAGGGTTTATAAGATTGTGCGCAAACCCTTAAATTATCTCTAAAATTTCGTTGCAAATTAATTCTTATCTGGAGCAAATGATTGTACGAAAACTCCGATTATGGTTTTGAAAATGTCGGTTCACAATTCTAAAAATTGTGAAATCATAGCGGAATCACCTTCAATTGTTCTTGCATGGTTCTGAAACTACTAGTTTATGATTTTTTTTCCGATTTTTCATATAACAGTTCCAAATAATTTTTAGAAGTTTTTCATCCAGTTTTCTCGATAGCTCTTTAATATTTTTTGTGAAAATTTTTAAACTTATTGAAACACTTTAAATATCTATTGGAACCTCCAATTCAAATAGTTTGAATCACGTGATTGGAACTTTTGGTTTTAAGCAATTACAATTCCACAACAAGCATATTCTAAATTTGATAGAACCAGAATCAAACTGTTCTCCAAATGTTATGGTTTCTAACTGTTCAATGGTTCAAATTTTATTTTGGTCACGCCAACTTCTATCAAACGAGCTTGGGTTTCATGTTTATTTTCAACATCTAGATTCAATATTTGATTGTCATAATTAACCTTTAGGAATTTTCAAATAAAACCCGAAGAAACTAAAGTTGATATCTAGAGCTTACATTAATCAAAAAATTAGGATTTTTAATAAGTAAAAAATATTAAAAAAAAAGAAAAAATAAAAATTATAATCAAGTGGTCCAAAATTTTCTAAAAAAATATGAAAAAAAAAAATAATTATGGATGGTTAACATAGTAAAAGTGTCATTATCTAAACCCATAATGGCCATGTGCCCTTTTGTAAAAAGCCACTTTCACAGTCACATTGTTGCACTTAAAAGAAAATAGTGGTCCATTTCTTAAGAAGAAGAAGAAGGAGAAGAAGAAGAGCTTATAAGTACTGTGGTCCCTTTGTCCTTTGCAAAATTAACCCAACACCTATCAGCTTTTAAGCTCTGTTCCAAACCTTCATTTTTCTATAATTTCCAAACCTTGTCACTTTGTTTTTTTTCATGCAATTTTGGGATTTGGCGCTCTCTATCTACCATATATACCTATTTATATATTCTTATGCTTATTTTGCTATTGCCCTTTTTTGCTTTAATTTTTTTTTATAAGTTTTTTTTGCCTTTTTTTTTATTTATTTCTTTTGGGATTGTAAAAGCTTTTTGAGGGAAAGCTTATTTTGCCTTATTGGTTTTACTGCCATTTGATTTTAGTTTACTACCTATGGTAAGAGGAACACTTAGTCTCTTTGTCTTTAGTATTTACCATAATTGTCAATTCTATTATTGATCTTTTATACATATTAAACTTTCAATTGAATGCAATTTTACACTATTGTTATGTACAATATTTGTTTTGATTAAAAAAAAAAAATTTGCCTTTTAAAAATGTTTATCATATAAATTTGCAAATGATTTTTTTATTATAAAAATAATGTAAATTAATTATCTCAAGGAGTAAAAATACATACAACAAGTGAGAATGTGGTCCTAAACATTAGATCAACAAAGTTTGTAAGCATATCCAACAATATATTAGTGCTCTTGTGACAACTCTATCTCTTACGTCATTTATTAAATAATTTACATCACTTTTTTATATATATACATATATTTATAATATCACAAGTCATTTATTATGATTTACAATAGTTATCGCATGTTTTACTTATAACATATATTATATACATCTATCAATATAATTCACAGTATTATAATTATACAATATTTAATATAAACCTATTAAACACAACTATATATATGGATGCAACAATGAGAAAAAGAGATCATATGCTTTAGTTGGCCGACTTACACAAAACGAGTGTGAAGTGTTACACTTCACGCTGTAACTTAACTCTGCCTGATGCAGCAATAACCTGAAACACAACTGCGATTTGGTTAAATCGCATAATAAACAAGTATAAACTACTATAAATTAAACCTATAATATCAACAATTTCATAACAATAATTAATAACATCAATATGTATGTGTTTATGTCATGTGATTTCATTTAATTTGGTTGTGACCCATCAAGCCAAGTACTGCCTGGGAATTTCATATATCATATATCATATGACTGGCCAGTATCAAGTTCCTGTATGACCCGAAGGTCCATTAGTAAAAACATATATTGACTTGTAAGTCTTACCTGTAAAATTGTATAATGACCCGTGGATCTTGCCTGTGAATTTTTGCAAATACAATGTCAAGATGACCACAATTCCTTTATTAAATCTTGTATGAATACTTTTATATGACATTTATATAATTATATGTGTTATCATCTCAATATCAATATAATTAATTGATTAGACTTCAATACCGATCCAATAAATAATTCAACAAACAATCAATTTCAATATATTCAATCGATCGAACTTCAGTACCGATCCAACAAATGATTCAACAAACAATCAATATCTTAATTACAAATAACAAATCATTTCAATTATCAGTTCTAAAGTTTATACTTATCTCAAAATCAAGACTGAAATCAGACCTTGAGTTGTTTTCTTTGCTCCCCTCCTATATTCGATAGTCCTATATAATTCAATATAAATATTTAATTTCCTCATTTATATTTCATATGAAATGAAATGCATGAATTTATATTGATTTTCTTTTTATCATATTAATAATATTTCTAGAATATTTTTATTTTGTTTAAAATTCAACTTGTGACATATGTAATCTATATTTAAAATATTTAATAAGGCTCTTCGTGTTTAATATTAAACACAATTTATCATATATCAATTGTATTTAACAATATTTCTCATAATTTAGTTTAATTAATAGACCAATTAGTTCAATTTGTAAAATAAATTCTAAATTAGATCTAAAAGGACTCAATTGTATAAGTTTTAAAGTTTTCAAGGGTTCAATTGATGTCTGATAGTGAGTTTAGGGATCAATTTGCAATCTTCCTAAATTAATTAGGCGGAGGGACCTAATTGAAAAGAATTAAAAGTTCTGAAAGTCCTAATTGCAAGCGCTCTAGAACTTTAGGGACCAAAATATAATGTGTAGAAATTATAATTTAAAAGGACTAAATTGAAAAGAATTCAAAGTTTTCGTAGGGACTTAATTGTATAAATTTATAAGTTTAAGGACCAATTTATTTTTACAAAATTCAAGTACCCACGGTGAAAAATACTTCAAAATGCAGGCTAAGTTGCTGTTTTGATCATCTTCTTTGCAGGCAGCTAGCAACTTGGCTACTGTTCACGTGAACAATAACCAGGATTGTCCGACGATTTTCTTCCTTTTTTCGGCGTTCCATCGACTCCAGCAATCCACCTAGCTCCATCAATCCCTTTCCCGACGGCCTGAGCTTCCCATGCACGGTGGTTTCTCCTTCTTTCTCCCTTTTCTTTCTTCTTTCTCGTCTTCCCCTGTTTTTGTTTTGTTATGTTTTTTTCCTTTTTCTTCTTTATTTTGACTCTTCTCTCCTTCCTCTTCTATTCCTATATATCATTAGATGCTAAGCAACCTCTTACAATCTCCCTCTCCTCTCTCCTTTTTCTTTTCTTTTCTTTCTTCTTTCGATCATGCTTTGTTTCTTTCTACTTCTCTTTTTGTTTCTCTTTTCTTCTCTTCTGTCTTTACTTTCTGTTACTAATTTTTTTTTTAAACACAACTATTTCCAACATTAAACTCAAATATTTGTTTTTCTTTCCCTTCCTACTTTCCACCTCCTATTTCTTTTCTTCTTTCTTATTCTGTTTATATATATATATATATATATATATATATATATATATATTCTTTCTATTTCTTTTGTTTTCATACCTATACGTACATATACAAATTTTTGTTTCCTTTGTTTACACACACATATATAAATATGTATGTATTATTATTATCTCGTTTACAAATACTGACAATTTCGAGTCCTAAAAATTTAATCATTCGTATAGTTTCAATTTAATTTATATTTAGTGTTTGTATATAACATTTATTTATTACATTATGCTGATGCAATTAAACCATAAAAATACATTATGCTTAAAAGAAAAATAATGCGAGAAATTTTTTTAAAATGTTTCCATTTTTCAGGTGAGATTTTAACTATTTTCAAACAGTCAGAAAAAAGAAATGGAAAATATTTGGACCAAATTGAAATATTGTATCAAATAAACGTGCATATAATCGTTAATGTCCCAAACCATATTATATATTTTTGTTGTACTATTATTGATGAAAAATATAAGGCTAAGCATTTAAGCTACTGACCATTTTATTTACTGCATCTGCCTACCTTGACTTTAAGGTCCAACATCATAAAATTGTCAAGAAATAAATAATATTAATTAGCACATGTGATGTTTAATGTCTTTTTGTTCCTTCAATATTTCCATTTTTAGATAAATGACAGGCAAAATTCTTGAAAGCTCTGAAATTTTTTGGATTTACTCAACCAAGTACCATATTAATGTTCGTGAAATCCTAGGGGCAAACTAACCCGGTGTAATTAGACTCGGTCATGATTCATAAAATGTTGGATTTGATTGGCCACGATTTGCCAAAGTTTGAACCAAAACTAGCTTGATAGTAAACGATTCATTTAATTCTTCATGGTTTGGCAATTCATGAATCAGTTATTGCTCGACAAATGGTTCAAAATCAACAATTGGACCGATTCGAACCTTCGATTCTAATGTAGTGCTTTTGGATTCAACTTCAATTAGCAATGCAAATGGTAATTATGCCATTTAAAATTATATGAACTAGAAACAAATCCCTCCTCCATGATTATAGTCCAATTTGCCACGGTACGAGCATGTTCAAGAACCAACCGTTTTGAGGGGCCTCCTAATCGTCCCAGGGTTAGATCTAAGTGTAATCAACCTATGTGTTTCACGACTCACATCCGTTTTATGGGTACAGATATATGTTTTCACTCTAAATTTTGTAAAGAGTTTGGATTTCACTTTGTTTTGAACTTTATGAGTACAATAACATGAACTTTGCGTTCTTTTTTATCTTTCACCCTAATTTTTTCAAATTTTTGTCTAAAATTGAAGAAACTAAAAGAATAGGAACCAAATTGATAAATGGTTGAAAAAGATTGAAAATGGATGGACTTATTAAATAAGCCAACAAAATCTAAGTACTACAATGTTATTTTGTTCATCTTTTTCAAGATGAACCCTAGCTAGACTGAATGGACCACTGTCGGCAACTGCGGCAGCGATGGCTGCTCAAACTCTTTACAAAGTTAAGAGCCGTTTTATGGTCCGAAGAACTAATTGGGAGAAAATGGAGTATTTGTTTCTATATGATGTGTAGGTAAGTATTTGTTTAACCATATTAATGGAGTAGGAGAAGCTGACATTGGAGTGAAAAATGATTATGGCAGTTAAGTATTAACTGAAGATTCCTTTTGTTGGAAAAGGAGTGGAGAGTCAACCAACCAAACCTGACTAGCTTAGCTAATTAGTAGTTGGAAGTGCTTCTGAGACTGGGACTGGTGTGGCCTGGTGGTGCACTGCAGGGTTCAGACCCCAGTTTGTAGTACAATTTTTTTCTTTTTTGTACATTTTTGGACAATCATTTACCCAAATGTCTCCATTTTCACCTCTCTACTAGTAGTAATTCTTTCTTTACCCATTTAGGGTTTATAAAATTTTACCATTATTTCTTTTTTAATTTTTTTTTTTGCATGGATTTGATCTCTATAAATAATAATTTATAATTACCAATATATATATATATCAATATCAAACAGCAGAAGCAGAGTACAATTGAATGGTGATGATGGGTTTTTTGAGCAAATTTATTTTACTCAAACTTATTTGTACTTTCTCATTTATTATTATTATTATTATTATTATTATTATTATTATTATTATTATTATTATTATTATTATCATGTCAATTTTTACTATATTATTTTTTCAATTTCACCCTTTATTTAAAAAAATATTAAACTTAAAATATTCTATCTCTCTTCCAAAACATATTTTAAAATATTAATTTGTCTAAAATAAAAGATAAATTCACCTTTTTTTATCAATTTTATTATTGATAATTTTTTTTTTAAAAAAAACTCCTTTTTATTTTAAACTCTCCACCATTATGATAGAATAATAAATTTATCACCAAATTATTACAAAGTTAAATATATATATTCTTGCAAAATATTTTTCTAATAAATAAATTTGGAATATTTTCCAAAAAAGGACACTTTTTTTTATGGAGTCCAATAATATGTATTCTTAAAATAGATTCAATGCAAGTTTGCCTAATAGAATAAATAATTTAGCAATTTATAACAAACATATGTCACACATAATTAGCTTAAATTTTATAATTAATTGTTATAATTTATCAAAAGGGATAAAAAAAATTAATTGTTACTTTTATTTATATGCCTTGAAAGATTATTACAAGGCATGTAATGGTCAATCGTTGTCAATAGAAGCAATTTTTGGTGGGCACATAATGTTTGCGCACACACATTACGTCCTTTCAATTTCTATCTTTCTTTCATATATTAAGTAATTAATTAAGGATAAATTGTGGAACATGACTATTCAATTAGAAAAGAAAATCTATTTACGGAACAAATTTCTCGTACCCAACAAGATCGTAATTGAATAATTAATTATTTGAACACCTCTTAAACTCGAATCATAATTACTAAATATAAATTTACTTAGCGAGGTTTTCTCGTAAGCTAACACTTTCGAGTTTTCGACATCATTATATTTTGTAACTAACATTTATGAATCAAACTGCTTTGTGACATTTTTCATAAGTTAGTTGGAAATTTTTAAGACTTTTGGATGAAAGTATTGAAATCCTCTCATAGCCTTCATTTCTGATATTAGCTTTTTTCTATCTTATGACATGGAGTTTGTAACAGAAAGAAAGCTAATATAAAAGAAAAAAGAAAAAAGAGTGGCCCCGAGATATGGGTCAGGCCCACTGTCAAAAGGGCTGACCCAAAAGTATTGCCATTCCCATGCATAGGATTCCAAAATTTGTCCTCTTATATGGGTTTTGAAAACGACAGGTCGTCGCAGCATGGACACATTCATGAACGCATTTCTTGCGGGACGGTTTTGTTATATTGTACTGTTTTCTCTTCCGTCAATGCCTAATTTTTTGTTTTTTTCTTTCTTTCTTTTTTAAATAAATAACAGAAAAATAAATAAATAAATAAATAAAACGACGCGTTTCAATTTAAACAGCCACCATTATATATATATATAATCTACACTGAAGAAAAATCCAGGCAGAAGGGTAAAAAAATAAAATCCTATGTCCTTTCTTAAATATAAATATTGACATTTTACTTTTAAAATATAAAAAATAGCAATTAATTCAGGTAGAACAGAAGGGTATAATTGAGATTGGAATTATGCTGGTTTCATTTTCTTTGACTTTTGCTTGTCTTGTGCATGACACATAGGGATATAATTTTTATGAACTTATAATGAATTTAGGGACAAAATATGTGCAGAATTTCATTCTTAATTTTTTGTTTTTGTTTGTAAATTACATTATCATCCCTCTGTCAAACTATACTATTTTTCCTTATTTTGAATTTATTATACTATTTCATTATTTTATTAAAATAATTCCTTTTTTGTATCTAATTATGTAATTAATAACCTATTAAACCTATGAGTTATCAGTTTTTTAAATTATTTTTATTGGTCCACATTATACCATAATATAAATAATATATGTATATATATATATATATATATATATATATATATATATATATATATATATATATATATATTGGTCCACATTATCCCATAATATAAATAAATAAATAGAATAGGAAATGGGTCAAAAGTGTAATGATGTTATCATCTAAAACTGAGAAAACAAGTGTCATCATTTAATTGTGGGTCGACTGAAATTATCAATTAATAATGTTCATAAAAAAAAGCAAAAATTTTATTATTTTAAAATATATTTTATTAATTTCTAATAAATACATAATTTATTTTAATTTTTTCTACATAGACCTTTTTTGTGCAACTAACATATAATTTATAGTATTATTGAGAGGTTGAAAACTTGGAATGTTAGATGAGATGTCTTTAATCGATCTTGAAATTTTACATGGTCAAGTTGATTGACTTATTTTTTCCTTTTTATGAGATAAAAAATGTAAAAGTAAAAAACTTTATCTTTTATTCTGAGGAATAACAGTAAATAATTCTTACTTCGAGGTAAAAAAAAAATAAAAAAGGTTATTTATGACTTATAAAATTAAAATATAAAAAAATAATGATAAAAAAGGTCACTTCATTGGACAAACGTACGCAGTTACCCTACGTTAAGAACCTGCATATCACGCCCTGGTTGATAATAAGCTTCCTGTTGGTTGACAGTAGGTTTCTTGCTGGTTTATAATGAGTTTATGATATTTCAAAATTGTCAAAATTATATTTGTAATCGAAAAGTTTATGTGAGGTATAAGATTAGTTTATGATACTCAAACAGTTATAAATACTGAAACCTTCCCAAATTCCATGGAGTTTTTTTATTTCGTGACAAAATTTAGGGTCAGAAATGCATGGTCCTAAATGTAGATGTATTTTTGAAAATACAAGGATTCCATAGTATATTAGGTCAAAATAGAGGGATTTGAGCATAATTTTCCTTGGGCTTAAATGGGCCGAAAAAACTATTCATGAAAAAAATGGGCTGGGCTAAATAAAAGTAGGTCTAGCGCCCATTTAAGCAAAGCGGGTAAATGGATAATGAGGGAAGAGACAAGCGAAGGAGAAGAGCTGGAAGATAAACAAAAAAAACTATGGTGGGCGCCTCTTCTCTGCAACCAAGGCTTCTTTCTTCTTTATTTGGAGATTGCATTGTTCTGTCCAAACATCCTCTCTCTAAGCTCTTTCACTACAATCCAGGTCTCTTATGTACTTCTTTTCATAACCATATCATATTTTGAATTTTGTTTATTGTTTTTACTTAGTCTCTGCTTCCTTGCCTTTTTAGTTTCGTGACTTGGATATTGTGCTTCTTTAAAATAAGAATTGGGTTTTGTTTTGTATCTGAAGAGCTTTTTTGGATATTGGGAGGTGGTTAATTCATATCTTTTGCTGTCAATCAGTAACATTAATTAGAAGTCTTTGAATGTTGATTTTATTTTGGTGCCAAATCATTTATTTTTTATTTTTCAGAAAATTTTGAATTTTGGACTGTTTTCTGGGACCCTTTCAGATAAAGTCCTGGTTTTGTATACACTTAAAAGAGATACTGCCATTTTTTACCTAGATTTCATGACGTTGAGTTGCATAGTCTATCTAAGCATCTTTGTTAGTTGATCAGTGGACTTGCATAGTTGGATGTTGAACAGTTGAAGCATTGCAGTTATATTATTATCTGATGCTGTAATTTCCAGTTTTTAAATGTTGAGGATGGGAATGAAACAAAGAGAAAAACAAATACTCAATTCGGTTTATATTAGACTGACGAGTGACGAGTTGGTAACATAACTTGTTCTTTGAGGCTTGTGGATATTAGTCCTCTGAATGTGATATAACAAACGGCAATTTCTTCATTGCCCTTTTCTCAATTATGTGAACAGGATCCCAAAATGTATCTATGCAATTATCTCGAGGACTTTCTGGCTTAACCGATTTTCTGTTTAATACAAGGTATGCTATGCATCTTTATATCTGCTCACATGCTGTTTGATGCCTGAAATTTATAATCCTTGCTTTTCTCTTTTCCAGAATATAATAGGGTGTGATAACTATGCTGTATTCATAGCTTCCTTCGTAAATAATGTGGGCCAGTAATGCTTGAGTTCTTGGTCTGTTCGTAGCAACTGTTGATGTTTTGCATGTGTTTGTTGCTTTTTTCTGGACTTGATGGTTGGTAGGAAAACTATTTGCATCTCCATTACATTCTTGAGATGTAGATTGTAGAGTTGAAAAGCCACACAACCACAGTCATGCATGGAACAGACATGTCAAGAGAATTGACACTTACTATTGAAATGAGCAGAAATATTGATGAACGTCCAAATACAACACGTAAACGGCTAAGGCCTGGAAAAATTTCTCCTCGCCGGCCTGTCCCAGATCACATACAAAAGCCCCCCTATGTTAACTCTCGGCAACCACCGGGATTAAAAATTGGATCTCAAGTGCATGATGAGAAGGGGATAGAATGCATGAGAGCTTCAGGAAGGCTTGCAGCACAGGTTCTTGAACATGCTGGGACTCTAGTCAAGGTAGCATGGTGTTTCTCCTGGAAAACCCCTCTTGTTACACATTTGTGTTCAAATTTAAGTGTTGGATTTGGCATTTTTGGCAGTGAATTATAAATTATCACTTTTAGTTCAAATTAAGTTTTCACCTTTATGACGCATGGATTATGCACTTTTGATAATCACATTGTCATTTTATTGATAACGTGTTTATTTCTTTTTTCTTTATTTGCATGACTATAATATATTTTAAAATAAATTAGAAAGCATTTATATATTGAAGCTTAATTTTATATTTGAAATTATTTTTTTAATTTATTTTGATCATGTAGAATTATCTATTCATTTTGTTCTTATTATATTTATAATTTTTTGAAGTCTTCATTTTTGAATTTGTTACTTGTGTATTTGAACTTTATTTTGTCATTATAAATATAATAATTTTGTCATGATATTATTAGTTAATAAACAAAACAAATTTATTATTGATATGATAAAATTATTAAAATTATTCATTATTATAAAAATTTAAAAAGTCTTAGTATTAATACAAGAAATTAATTATATTTTATATTATATTATACAGAAGAGAATGAAAATTTTTTCTATGTTTTATGTAGTTAATTAAAACACTAAAAAAAATATATACAAAATGTCATAAGCTTTTGGCCTCTTTATCATTTAGCCATGTCATCCATTATTCTTTAGCTTTTATATATTTTGTAATAGATATACAGTTTCTCCCATTATGATTCCCAAACGTATTTATAAGTGTTGGATTCATTTACTCTGGTATCAAAGTTTTACAATTAGCATTAGTCAATATCTATTAAAATTAACATTTGGGTATAGATTGCGTCTCCTCTGAACAAAGGATTGCATTTATAGAATCTCCTGATTGTCATTTCCCTTGGCAGCCAGGCGTTAAGACAGATGAAATTGATGCAGCAGTTCACCAGATGATCATTGATAATGGAGCATATCCCTCGCCTCTTGGATATGGTGGGTTCCCTAAGAGTGTTTGTACATCAGTAAATGAGTGCATTTGCCATGGAATACCAGATTCCCGTCCTCTTGAGGTCCTTTCTATTTAAATTCTTAACATTCTCTTTGTTTTTAAGCTATGATTTTTTCTAACTTCTGTACGTTACTTGCTTTCTTTTACAGGATGGTGATATTGTCAATATTGATGTTACAGTTTATCTAAATGTAAGCATTTATCTGTCTTCATTATGCTGCCAATATATGTTCATGTACTAATTGTGGCATACGATTACCTTTTTGGCATACTTTTACTAGTTTTTTATTGTGCTATTGTGGCTTTACTACGTATGTATAAAGCGTGCTGAAATGTCTGGTCTTGATATCAGGGTTATCATGGCGATACATCAGCAACTTTCTTTTGTGGAGAGGTTGATGATGAAGCTAGAAAGCTGGTTGAGGTAACTTCATGCAACAGTGGCATTGTTGATTCTTATAAATTCTATTCTATTTGCAATTGATAAGTAACTCCTCCATTAGTTAAGTTGATTAGTTTACTATTCGGAAGGAGAAAAAAAGCCGAAAGTAGTAGGTTTGATGACAGAGGGGTTTTAGCATTTGGAAGGGGGAAACAGGCCAAAAGTCTTAGGTTTGGTGACAGAGGTATAAGTAGATGCATGTCTATATAGTTGATGTAAAATGTTTACTGACTGGTTGGGTGTAATAATTACTTCACCATTATAAATGAGTTTATCCTAATAAGATTGGAGACAAATGTTCAAACTCACGAGCATGCGACAAGCTTCGGTTACCTTACTGGGACATAATATACTTACGGTGCCACTGAAAGTCATACATAATGTCAGTGTGGTTCCAATGAATATATGATTAAGTATATTTTTTAACTAAACATTCATGTATCCAATGATTGTAACTCAACTCACCGTCTCACATGCGCAGTTTGTTACTTTGTGATATAACACTCGCAACTGTCTTATGTAGCATGTACCTTAATCAGTTCGATTTGTAAATCTAGTTTTGGATTAATCATTCATGTTCATTTATTTTTGTAGGTAACTAAAGAATGCCTTGATAAAGCAATATCAATTTGTGGTCCAGGAGTGGCGTTTAGAAAAATTGGCCAAACAATACAGTAAGGCATATCTGACATTTTATCAGTTTTCCGGCTTATGCATTCTAATTTCTTGATTCTGTACTCATTGTGCTTTTTTTTTTTCTCTAAGTTCCCATGCAGATAGATATCAATATGGCGTTGTCCAACAGTTTGTTGGCCATGGCGTCGGACAAGTTTTCCATGCTGATCCAGTTATTCTGCACTTCAGTAATTACCTGACCTCGATACCTAATTATATTTGCTTTTGTTCTATGGTATGCCATTTCGTGATATTCACTTAATTCCAATAAGTTCAGAATTTCGAGAAATTGAATATTTTTATATCTTAATACAATTGTAAAAACTTCCACAGTATTTCAAGAGAAATAAGAACAATTTTTTATTTAGAAGATGGTTCAAGAATTCTCTTCCTCACCAGATGCTCTTTCTTGTGGCATTAATTGTGTGTCTTGCTCCTTTATAACAGTAATAAAGCTTATGTTGTCTTCTTTTCAGGAAACAATAGCAGTGGACGTATGACATTGAATCAGACCTTCACTATTGGTATGTATACCTAAACTTCTCGACATGAACTGTTTCAGTGGCAATCTAGAAAGTCAGGAGTAAGCGCAGATGAAACCCATTAATTATTTGATAGAGGCTGAGATGATATGGAATTTGTGCTGTAGCCTTGTAAAATTTTTGCATGCATAAAGCACTTTGATCTTAAACTATTTATGTATTCTTTGCATCAAGAATAGGTGCTCATGTTTAAATTCTTAATTTCAGTGAACTTTGATATCATATTATATATGGATTCATTTTCAATGTTTATCATGGTATATTTGCACAGAGCCCATGCTGACTATCGGCAGCATAGATGGGGAAATGTGGAACGATAACTGGACTGTCGTAACAGAAGATGGAAGCCTATCAGCGCAATTCGAACACACCATTCTAATAACTCAAGATGGGGCAGAGATATTGACACAGTGCTGACAAGTACATCTACGCAGTCGAATTTCTCTCTCCAAATCCATTCAAAGTTCTGGATTCGAATTGATGCGATCAACTAAAATTTTGCAGCGGAACAGGGCAATACTGTTCATAAATTTCAATTCTGGGTTGCTGATAAAATTGTTAACAATTGCAGAAGCCTCCTGCAAATGACATGAAAGTATGTACTTAAACTGTAATAAATGCTAAATGCTCTTTAGTTACCATTGCTGTTTTGGATATTAAAATTAGATTATTAATGAATAATTAGACCTTTTCATTGATATTAACAAAATTTAATTACATATTCAGTGATTAAAAATAGAATGTATAGTTTGGTTTAAGGGTTGGTGTCAGCTGATAGTTTGGGTAATTGTTGTTCCATAACATTTCAATAACGGTTACAGTTAAAATATAAAAATAATTACAATTATAATTTATAAATATATATATATATATATATATATATATATATATATATATATATATATATATATATATATATATATATTTATGTTTATTATTTTTTAGTAGACTATAATTTTTATTTTAATATTCATATATATAATAGTATTAATTGAATTTTATAACTATATTTAGTAGATATTATTATTTTTAAATAATTGAAATAAAAATAATGATATACAATATTAATTTGAAGAAATAATTTTATTTGTACTTATTTTAATAACTTTAATATGGTGGTCTAGATGTAAATTAACTATCATTTAATTGAAAAAAATTAATGGTTGATTGCGATTTTTTTTAGCTATTGATACAAAAAACCTACTGACCTAAAGCATAAATGTTTCATATTGGATGCATGAACTGGAGAATCAAATGTCTTTGCAATTGAATAGAGTCGAGTATTCGGTAACCGCTACCAAATCGATTATTGAATACGAAGTTTTGTAATCGAAATATCTTTTTTCGTTAATAGATTACTAATTTTTTTTGATAAATGATTCGGTAATCAGTAATTATAACTAGTGTTGACTTATGCGAAGTTTTTCCATTTTATGTTCTTTTTCTTATCCATAATGTTGACTTATATAATAGGTTTACTAATTATAACCAGTAACTTCTCGACTATGGTTCTGCATCCGGCTATGCAGGGTTCTCAAAAGAGGTTCCGAACTGATCCAAAACTGAAAAATGTAAAGAATCGCTTTTAAAAGAACCGAATCAAAATCTAACATTTTAGATACGGGTTTAATTTTAGTTCTTCATTAAAATCGGAATTGTGAAAAGAATTAAAAGCCGAGAACCGAAAAATTTTATAAGTAAAACTATATAATTTTGAATAAAACTACTCATTTACTTGGTTATTGATGAATATGTAATGACTTTCTTAAGTTACTTATATTTAAAATGTGAATTATTTATTTTGTTAAGAAGTTCAAAATAGAATATTATTATTATTATCAAAAAGGATTAAATAAAAAAAAAACCCTATTTTCTTAGCATTTTATTAGTGCCAGAATAACAATCCTTTTATAAACTGATTAATTATTCTTTAATTGTGGTGGTATATGTGAAGGAAATTGATTAATTAATGTAATTTACGTAATTTCTTAATTTTTTATGAAAAATTGTTGTGCCTGTATAAATAAAATATAAAATCTATGAAATATATAGAAGTACTGTAGTGTTTAATTTGAGTATAGTGAGTACAGTAGGGCTTATATGGAGTTTAATGGAGCATTTATACACAATAGCTCGGGTCGGGGCGAGCTGCGGGTCTAGGATCCCACTGCTGTTGGATACTTGTGGAAAGGGCTTGGTTGATTGGCGATATGGTCTTGGACCCATTTGGTCTATGAGTCTTCTTGGCACTCGAGTTCCATGCTGGAGAGTGTCGTTCGGGTCGGGGCAACCTGCGTGTGTGGACTTGAACTTTAGCCTAATGGATTAGGAGTTCAACAATTACTAATTAAAGTATATTATTTTTAAGAAATTTATTATTTAGTCACTAATGTTTGTCATAATTACTATTTAGTCACAATATTTTGATAATATTACTATTTAATTACTGACTTTTGACATATTATTCGATATGTCATTCCATCCATTTTTTAAAATATTCTTAAAATATTATGTCAAAATTTTCAAGAATATTTAAATTTTTTTATTAAAATCCAGTAATTAGATAATAATATTAACCAAACGTCACAACTAAATAATAATTATGACTAAACATTAGAGGCTAAATAATAAAATTACTTTAGTTTAATACATATAAAATTCATGAATTCTTTTCTTTAAGGGAATAAATTCGAGTCCTTTTCCTACTATTTTAAAATAAATTTTTAAAATTGTTTAACTTGTAAAATATATGTCATAAAAAGCTAAATATGAAAGTATGGGTTAAAGGAAAAGATTAGACGAAAGTCCAATTATCTTAGATGCAGATAATAAAGCAAGTAATCCTAATTAGAAATGTTAATTATCAAAATGTATTAAAATTACTTTTGATTTTTCAAATCCAATTTCATGAAACTTTGTTAATATTGGCTAATTAACATATCTATAAGCTTGTAACTTTTCCAAATTTGCATTAAATTATATTAATATTACAAATAATTAATTGCTATTCCAAACTTAACTTTAATTAAATTAAACCCTAAAATAAGATTTAGAAATGTCAAAAAATAATTAACCACGTGTGTAAATGTATAAACTATAGTGGCCTATATACCTAATAATCAAAATCATGACAATTACTTAAGATTAGTAGGAAAAATACCTAAGATTAAATCTCCATATTGATCTTTGCCTGAAATTTAATCAGGCCATTAACATGCAATACACTGAACACAGCATATTATTTAAATTCCATTATAAAAATGAAATCATTTTTTGACAGTTTCGTTACGAAACCATCTACTTCTACATCTCTATATATACATATATCTCCATTTTTAGGCTTCCATGCAGCTTTATTATCTTCCACTTTGCAGTTTATTTGATTAATTATTATAATATGAGTATTCATACACTCAGTGATGAAATCAACCCATCAATCTATGGTGATAAAATTACAGTTTTGAGCATTGATGGGGGTGGAATTAGGGGCATTATTCCTGGAGTTCTCTTGACTTTCCTGGAATCCAAACTACAGGTTTATATACATACATATATATATATATATACAAATCACTTATTAAATAACAGGAGCATGTGTTTTGGTGCAGGAACTTGATGGAGAAGATGCAAGACTAGCAGATTACTTCGACGTAATTGCAGGAACAAGCACAGGGGGGTTAATAGCCACCATGTTAACGGCTCCTGATCAAAATAAACGTCCTCTTTTCAAAGCTAAAGATATTGTTCCTTTCTATCTCAACCACTGCCCTAAAATATTTCCTCAGTCCTGGTAATTAATTAATTAATTTAATTATCATTAGTATTTGATAGTTGTAATTATCTTTTCTAATCTCTAATTTACTTTAATTTTTAAATGATTAGGGCAATGGGTATGAAAATTAAAGCATTACTTGGACCAAAATACGACGGTAAATATTTAAGAAAAATAATTAGGAAAACACTTGGAAATCGAAAATTGCATGAAACTCTTACTCGTGTGGTAATACCAACTTTCGACATTCAATTACTGCAACCTGTTGTGTTTTCAACCTTTGAGGTAAATATTTTTTACTACTATAATTATACTTAATTAATTGTCTTTTTTTTCATCATTAATAGAGTAATTAGAAATTACTAATCATGTTTTGCATAAACTAATTTTAATTTTCAGGCAGAAGTTGATGATTCAAAAGATGCTTTGTTGTCTGATATTTGTATCAGTACTTCTTCAGCTCCAACTTACTTTCCTGCTTATTATTTTCAAACTAAAGACTCTAAAGGAAATATCAGAGAATTCAACCTTGTTGATGGTGGCATAACTGCAAATAATCCTGTAAGCTATACCTTTCTGTTATTACTGTATATGTATAGTCTCATAAATCAAGTAGTATGAGAATTCTCTGACTTATACATACATATTTTGATGACGGACAGGCATTGCTGGCAATCAAACCAACAGGAGCAGTGTTCCCAGATCCAGAAGCATTACCATCACAAGCTCTAGAATATGAGAAATATCTGGTAATTTCTCTGGGCACCGGAACTTCAAGAAACGAGAAAAATTACAGTGCAAAAAAGGCTAAAGAATGGGGAATTCTTGAGTGGCTTTATCAAGAAAGGCAATCTCCACTTATTGATGCTTTTACTCATGCTATTGAAGACATGGTTGACCTTCATATGTCTCTTATTTTCAAATCTAACCAATGTCAGAATAATTACCTTCGTATTCAGGTACTAATCAACATCTAATTACGTAATTAATTAATTTTTTTAAAGAAATAATTAATTTTTTTTTGAATTATATATATTAATTAGGATGACACATTGAGTGGGGATGCATCTTCAACTGACAAAGCTACCCAAAAGAATTTGGAGGAGCTTGTGAAGATTGGTGAAAATATTTTGCACAAACCTGTTTCTAGGGTTAATCTTGACACTGGCTTTTATGAACCTCTTGAAAATGGAGGAACTAATGAACAAGCTCTCATTAGGTAATTTATTTTTATGTTCTATGAATTAATTGCAATTTAAAATAAAATATAATATATTTTTACTAAATTTTAAGGTATTTTTGTTTTATCTCTTACTGTAGATTTGCAAAATTACTATCAGACGAGAGGAAACTTCGCAGTAAGAAATTTCAAAAAAGTGTAATATAAAAAAAATACATTTATTTGTAACATAAAAAAAAAATGTATTTCTACTTCTCCACTTATTTTATTTACTACTTCATTCCTCAATAAGTTAAGTTTCTAAAAAAATACATTTTTTATAGTAAAGTTATTTCATAAAAAGTATAAAATAAACATAAATTCTGAAAAGTTTGAGTTAATAAAATTAAAGTATTATTAATATTTTTATAATAAATATTTTTAAATATAAAAAATAAAATAAAAATTATTCACAATTATAGAATTAAAAAATTGGGCTTTCTTAAATCGGAGAAAAAAAAAAGTTGAATTTACTAATTCACTTAAAAATACTCAATTTTCTGAAAATTTAATTGCTTTCTTGAAAATTGTCCTTATTTATTCGAATGAGTTCGCATCGGTTATTTGTCCTTATGTGAACTCACATCGGTTATTTAGAGGCTCGCATAACGCTTATGTGAACTTATTGAACACGTCATATGTCCGTTATTGGTTGATTTACAATTTAAACACGCATTCTAATTCGTTATTAACATAATTAATTACCTATTCCAACTTGTATTTTCAACTTTGTGGAGAGTCTATATCTTCATAGCCAAAGTGTAATTTTTTTTCTGATATTAAAAAAAGGTGTATTTTTCTGGTTTTTAATTTGATGCAAGATTAATCCTAATCCATTCCAGCAGTATACATATATAATATATATCCATTCCTGAAAACATAATTAAAAATTCTAAATTAATAAAAAATAGTAATAATCTGCTTACATCATCACCAGATATACCTACCCTCGCAGAACCGTTCCTTTGGCTTTGGCTAGGATCAGATACACGGTGTCGTTTCGAACACGAACTCAAGAGATTAACTCATGCTACCACGTCAACAGCTGCAGTACCGGATATTAAATTTACAGCATGTTACTCTAACCGTAATATTTACGAAGCTTTCGTAATTAGCTGACGTCTGGCATTATTAAAATCCTCAATTACCTTTCGGGGGTATATTATTATTTATTTTTTTATAATTTTTATTTTTAACCTCATATCGCCGCCTTTCTTGCTCTCAAGTTTCTCAAGGAATACTTTCATGGAAGAAAATCCTACTAGAAAAAAAATAAGGTAAAAAGAAAAAAGAAACCTAAAGCAAAACAATCATCACTCTTAACGACTCATCATTCTCTGGAAGAATTTTCCTGAAAAAATATGGACTCCACGCCGGTAAACTGGGAAGCTTTGGATGCTCTTGTCATTGATTTTGCTAAATCGGAGAATTTGATCGAGGAATCGTTATCTTCACCATCGCCATTATCTTCTCCTTCTCCGTCTTCTGTATCTTCCTCATCTTATCATTCGAGATTGGTTATTCGCCAGATCAGACGGAACTTAGAAGTCGGCGAAATTGACTCCGCAATCGATCTTCTCCGCACTCACGCTCCTTTCATTCTGGATGACCGTAGGCTTCTGTTTCGTTTGCAGAAACAGGTTCGTTTGTTTTTCTTTTCTTTTATATGTATTGTTCTCGAGAAAATGCAGTAGAATTTGCTGTGTGCTTTGGTTAATTGATTTTAACTGTTAAAATTAATTCTCTCTATACTGCGACTGGTCTATGATTTTTGTTTGATTTACCACTTTTACAATTAATTAGATTATTTTTATTGAGACTTTTCCCTGTTTTGAATTAAGAAATTTATTGAGCTATTGAGGAGAGGGACGGAAGATGCCAGAGAATCTGCAATTGAATGTATCAGAACAGCTCTTGCTCCCTGTGCTCTCGATGCCTATCCGGTACGTACTTATCTTTTTCTTTGTTTTTGTAAATATAACATTACAATATGTAGCGTTCAATTGAGGATTGTGTAAGTCTAAAATTTGTTAGTTAATTGTTTTAAAGTTTTGCATAACGCTTACTTTGCTCTTTGACAACGTGGCACTTTTTGTTTGATTAGATATTGTCTAAGGCAAGGACTTAATGAAATATAACTAATTCAGCATTCAGCAATCTATTTTATTTTTTATGCTCAATGCTTTTCTACTTAGTGTCTCAGTCTAGTGTGTTTCTCATTATCTGATTGAATAAGTTGATCGTCCAATAAGCTATGAATAAAACAGACAAACAACTTCTTAGTCATTGTCTTCAGTATGTGGAACTGAGGGTCTCAACAATTATAATAATGTATGATGCTTTTTGGTATTTACCATCACAATAGCTGTTAGATTATAAGCTAGTGATTAGACATCCAAACACACTCCAATTTCTTTAAAAGCTTATCTAAACTGGTGGCCCTGCCAGTGCCCTCACAATAGCTGTTAGATTATAAGCTAGTGATTAGACATCCAAACACTCTCCAATTGCTTAAAAAGCTTATCTAAACTGGAATTGGCCCTGCTAGTGCCACTTTGGAATAGATAGTGAATATTTGTGAAGATCCATCGTTTGCTATTTATTGAACTCTTTATGATGATGACCTTGGAGGCGGCAATTCATTATGTATGACATTTAAACATTTTTACGACCATACAACTTCAACATGAGCTTATTAAAATCAAAGTATGTCCAAAAATGAACGGCTTGTGTGAACCGTAGTTGTTAAAAGCACGCTCTAGGCGCGCTTTGGGTGAGGTTCCAAGGTCTGCGCTTCAGAAAACCTGTTGTGCTTTGGTATGTCTTGCGTTTTAGGCTCAAGGACCCATTGAGGCTCCAAGGATCCAGGACCCCTTGCACTTTTCTGCGCCTAGCGCTTCTGACAACTATGGTGTGAACTGTGCTAGGTCTGCTATTTGATATTACAACTGATTGGTAGTTAAATAGTTTTGTTTGTTAGATGTCAAGATGGTATAGTTTGATCATACTGAGGGTTCTCAGAACGTTCAATAATTTTGCAATTACCTCTTGGCGGTGGAAAATAAATTTTTAGATTTTGGACTATGGGTGATGAATTGTTGAGAAAAGCCCAAGGCTCTTCAAGGTTTATTCTAGAAGAAGCAAAGGACAGCAAGGGAATTAGGAATACTGGACACCTCAGCGCATTCTGTTAGGGGCAATCATATATATATATATATATATATATATATATATATATATATATATATATATATATATATATATATATATATATATATATATATGATATAGGTGTGTG
>CANUEY010605149.1:0-32081 GCA_948099555.1 Croton setiger
TAATCTACGCACATCCTTAGCGACCCATCGTGTTTCTTCTGAAAAAGTACCGGCGCGCCAAAGGGTGCTTTTGAGGGCCTGATCATCCCTTTGTCCAGTAACTCCTTGAGTTGCTTGCGAAGTTCTTCCAGTTCGGTGACCGACATGCGGTATGGTGTCATGGCTGGCGGCTTGGCTCCGGGCACCAATTCTATTGTATGGTCCACCTCTCGCCTAGGTGGAAGTTGGCTCGGGAGTTCGCTCGGCATGACGTCCTGGTTTTCCTTCAGAACATTCTGGATGATCGGTGGCACATCCTCCGTCCCTTCGCTCGATCTCTCGTCCTTGAGCATGACTACATATGTCGGCTCCCCACGCCGTGCCCCCTTGGCAACTTGCATTGCCGACAATTGCCGCTCGTTTCTCCCTTTATCCGTAGATGCGATGGTCGGGACCATACATGTTGTTCCCTTCTCCAGAATACACATGGTACTAAAAATAGGCATGGGAATAGCTGTTACCTGTCGTAAGAAGTCCATGCCGAGTACCGCCTTAAAATCGTCCATAAGTGCGATTGAGAAATTTACTCGCCCTTCCCAGGTGCCGAGTTGTAGCCTCACGTCCTGAGCTATACCACTAAGACGTTGGGCCTTCGCATTAACGGTCTTGAGCCATCCTTCGCCTGCTGTCCAACGTAGGCCCAATCGCTTTGCCTCGTCATCGGATATAAAGTTGTGGGAGGCACCAGTGTCGACTAGTGCCTTGGTCGGATTTCCATTAATTTGTGCCTCGACATACATAAGCCCTTTGTTTTTCGCCGCTGGCACAGGTTTAACCTTGAGAGCATTGAGAACCTAGAGCGAGCCCATCATGCTCGGCTCCTCTTCATGGCGGGTCTCCGTTTCCGGCTAATCTATAATGGCCGAGAGGGACCCCAGTTTGGGACAATCTCTCATGTCATGTGGTCCTTTACAAATAAAGCAACCGCCTCTTGGAACGAAGGCCTTCTTCTTCTCCTCATAGCCTTTTCGCACATTACCTCGGTCCACGTCCCTTGCTGGTGGCTTATGAACCTCGCGTTGGTCCCTTCGTTCTTCCCCACCTTTAGCCGGATACTTCTCTTTGCGCTTGGCAGGGTCAGACGTTGATGGTGCGCGGAACTCCATAAGTGACTCGGCAGCGGCGATGGCCTCGTCTACCGACTTGATGCCTCGTCGTTGCAACTCTTGCTTGGCCCAATTTTGAAGTCCGTCCACAAAGTAAAATAGCAGATCGTCGTCACTAAGATTGGGGATCTGGAGCATGAGAGTTTGAAATTCTTTGATTAGTCTCGAATCGAACCCCTTTGCCTCAATTCTCGTAGCTTCCGGCGCGCTTCATAGACGACGTTTTCGGGGTAAAAGTGCCGCTTTAGTTCTTTGACAAACTCGTCCCATGTATCGATTTGGCACGTGCCCCGCTCAATATCCGCATGCTTTCTACGCCACCATAACATAGCATTATCGGTAAGATAAAGGGTAGCAGTTTTTACCTTGGTTGCCTCATCGCGTATGTTCATGCCCTCGAAGTATCTGGCCATGTGCCACAAGAAGTTGTCGAGCACTTTGGCGTCTCTTACACCACTAAAGTTTGATGGCTTCGGATAGTCAATCTTGGGAGTCGGAACGACGGTGGTGGCTTCCCCGCTAGCCACGACCCTTTTGCACATCGCCACGTCCTCCCTTAGGACATGGACGATGTCTGTGAGTTGATCCAAGCGTTGTACCAGCGTGTCCCGAATGTCCCTAACCTCATTGACTGCTTTCTGGCAGTCTTGGACGGCGTCGATGCACCCCTGCACTTCGCCCTTGGTGGATTCCAGCTCCTCCATGACATGCTCCTCCAATGTCTTGAAAGTGAACTCGACCCTTTCGAGTTTTTCGGTAAGCTCGCCCACCACATAATCCAACGCCGGCACATCGGCCTTGGCCTCCGCACAAGCCCGGCTCTGGTCTCGTTTCTTCTTGCCTTGGTGCGACGGTTGTTGCTCCCTTCCTCGGGTTTCCCCCGTCATGCTCGATGTGCCAACGTTCTCGGCGTCAGTTCCAGCCATGAGTGCAACTTTGTGTAGTATAAACCCAACCGAGGCTCTGATACCACTTGTCACGGCCTTATTCCTCAATAAGCGAACCGTGCGGCCTTAGCTCCTTTTCACCCCTCGCGATAGCTAAGTCAGCCTCTCCGAACAAAGTTGACTATTAAATGGCTAAGGAAAAGAACACACAAAGGGAACTTAGAAAGATAGGTGGTTGTGGAAAGTAAAGCTTTGATTACTATGCTTGAGTACAATATTGCTTGGATAATTATAAATAATATAATTTTTTAATAATGTTAAAATATGTTAAACATTGAGCCTAACAGTACCACGAAAATTTTAATAATGTATAGATAATTATAAATATTTAATTTTTTTATTATAAATTTTCAGAATGTACTTTAATATTTTTATATAATTCAATAATTTTCATGACTTTAATGTTCTTTTAATTATTTTATTCATATAGAATTATATATAGTATAATATATGAATAAGACAAGAGCATAACAAACATAATATTTATAAAATTTGAAATTAAATAACATAAAATTTAGTAAAAAATAACGAATATTGAAAACTTTGGACGTGATAGAAAATTAGTAGTAATGTAAAGACTTGAGCAATAAATAAAAGCTTATTTTCTCAAAATGTTATTATTAGCATCCGTAGTTTGTTGCCCAAAATTCAGGAAGAGAAAAAGAAAGAAAGGTTTCCAAAATTGATAGGTGTAATTGGGTGGCAATTTGAGAGACAAGGGCGTGAGATTGAGGAAAGAGGTGATTGGCATTGTGCTCACTTGCGTTGTGTTTCATTCCAAAAATGGACACACCCAAAACAGAATTTGGTACTTGTGGGACGCTTTGTGACGTTGACATTGTGGCTTCCATTAACTCTTATTCTCTACCATTCATCTTATGCCCAACACAATGCTAGAATATATTTTGAGTATACAGTTCAGATATAAATTTAACATATTACATAAATATCATTTATCTTAAATTTATTACACTCTAACTTCTTGAATTTAGTAAGTTGTTCGACTTTTTGGACTTTTTCGTTAAGAATCTATAATTAAAGTTAACGCTTCAGTTTTTTAACAAATTTCTTAATATTGGCTCTCAATCTATATTGAAAAAACAAATTTAGGAAAAATTTTATCACTACTTATGGAGAAATGCAAAAATAATATAATTTTCCTAAAGTAAAAAGATAAAAAGATTCATTTAAAAAAATAAATATATATAAAAATGTAGATTGTGCAAGAACAAAATTATAATGTTTACAAATATGTGTTAAAAATATAATCCCTTAAAAGAATAATGTAGATTAGGCGTTTATTGTTATTTTGTTGAGTTAAAGTGGAGGAATTTGTTTTGTATGATAGAAAAATGGAGAAGAAGAAATGGGGAAATGCCAGGTGGAAGATTAATGACCGCCCCGGAAAATGTCGGCCAAGGATTGGATTGGATTGGGATGCTTCCCTACATTACAGATAAGGTTGACATTGACAACATCAATTTCTTATCAACAATCTCCCATTCCATCCAAATTTCATATAATTTCAACACAATTCAAATAATATATAATCGTAATATTACCATTTCAATTAAAAATAACTATAACTATAATTTCATATAACAATCTTTTTTTACAAAAAATTAATTTTATTTAACAATAATTACTCATTCAATTATATATATATATATATATATGCAAACTTTTAAATTTTCTTCTGATTTTTTTAAGGACAAAAAATTATAGTTATTTTTTGAAACCTCTACCACCAGAAGTTTAGTACCGTTCTGAAAATTGATATTTGCTCCGGTTCTTCGATTTGTTTCCCAAACTGAAATTTGTACATTAATTTATTATATTTTACTCACCTATATTAGAAATATTACTATAGAGACTATTTTATAATTTTTATTCTGAATTTTTGAATAAATAGGGGCATCTAATGTGAAAAAAAATTTAAGAGAGAATTATACCAAAAACAGAATTTTCACAATTTTCACAAGATTTAAGAGAGAATCATCCATCAGCAATTTCATTTTTCTTATCTTTTTTGATCAAAATTATAAAATTGGCGAAAAGTCTTGGGCTATGCCCAAAATAAAAGGTCATAAAATCATTTTCTAAGTAATTTAACGTAAAAATAATCTACAATTGACAGAACAACATGGAATTGAAAAATAGAGATAAAATAATCTGTTTGGTGGGAACGCAATCAGTCAATGACATCATTATAATTTTCCTTCTTTTTGATTAATTTTAAGATTAATAAATTTTTGTTTGGAAACTCAAATAACTTCATGCTGTTGGTTTAAAATTATGCTAACAATAAGTATTCACTATTCAGTAAAGAAAAATATATTAACTAATACATCATCTAAACTAAATATCGTAATTACACTGTCAACTTACGTCAAACATTTATTGGTTAAAAAAATTTGTCAAACTTTATATAAAAGTTAAATTTTAAATGCATTATTTTTTATTTTTGTTTGCATTTGGTTTTATTTAGTTAATAGCTTTTTTTTTTACGCTATCTTCTAGAGTTTGGGTATTTATAAATTTTAAAATCAAGACTTAACTAATTTAGATAGATGTTTAATAAATATTCAACAGTTGTGATAGAAAGTGAAATTACAAATTAGGAGTATAAATATTATTATATATTATAATTTATAGTTAATCAATTATTATATATTTAACATATTATATAAATAAAATTTAACTTATATTAAACTATAATTTTTATTTTAAAAAATAAATTATAATTGTTTGATATTATAATAATAATAATAAATCAATAAAAAAATTTAATTTATAATTATTTTGTTATGATTAAAATGAAAAGAATTACCAAATAACTAAATTTTAGCTATTGTAACTAACTACAATCCACTCTTAAAAAAGTAGCCAACACATAGAGTTTATATGTTTAGCCAGTCTTTAATTTTATAACAGATATCCATTATGGTGTGACTTATTTGTTAATTTTAACTTTCACATAAGTAATAGGATGTAAAAAGTATCGAGTTCGATTACTGCTGATTACATAAAACACTAATTTGGTGCAATGAAATATTGTATAGTCACATTATTACTTGATCCATTACTACTTTATATTAAAAAAAAAAAATTATAGCGGATAGTAGTTGCAAACCCTAATAGTTTACTAATTCCATCAACTCATGTTAGAAACTAGTCTTTCTTTTAATATTAAGCATTTGTTATTTGATTTTATAATATTTTAATTTTAATTAATTATATTTACTAATTATATATAAAATTAATTATGAGAAAAATTATTATTATTAATCTAAATAGAAATATTAACTAAATGTAATAGATGAAATTATAAATTTTCTTGAAATTATAATTAATACTCTGAAACTGGGGATTTCACTATTATTATACTATTATTTCGTGTTTATTAATTTTCAAATTGTTAGTTTTTAAAATTTTATAAGATTTCGTGTTTATACTATAAGGTGATAATAATATTTGAAAAATCACTTTAGTCAACAATTTGTGTGTCCGAAAGTGAAATAATAATTTTTAGAATATGTAAAGACCCATCTTATTATAATGCAAAACAAAGCATTTTGGAATGTGGAAAAAAATAAAGTTAAGATCCGTAAAAACTATAATATTTGGAGTTATAATTTTTTAAAGACCGTAGTCAATTCTTCTTTTTATATACAAGTTTATTTTATTATAATCTAAATTTTAGAATAAATAATAATTAATTTGTTATATTATATACTAAAACTGTATTTTTTATTTAAATATGATTTAAAGTTAACTTTATTAATTAAAATAATACTATTTATTAGAATATAATTTTCATTTAATTAATAAATAAAAATAATATTTATTAGAATATTATTTAAATTTAATTAATTAATTATAATAATGACATAGTATTTATTATTAAAATATGATTGACATTTATTTAATTAATAATTAATATAGTATTGATATTGAAATATAATTAAAATTTTATTAATTAATTATGTAATTATATAGATATAATCTTATTTTTATAAATATATAAATTTAAGAGCTGTCTCACTCGTTCATACACTCCAACACGTATTTCCTGAAGTTCAGTTCACGGACCAAAATGGTGTCTACTGCTTGTCATGTCAGAATTTCTATCATGTCACTGCGTGTGTATTTCAGGAATACAATTTATGTTTGGCTATGTATTGCAAAGGAGCAAAAGATATCGATTTTTTAAAGTTCAGATAGCAAAAAGGTCCTTCACAAAACCCAAAAGTTCAAAGAGCAAACTATGGATTGTGACATTCAATATCAATATATTATTTATTTAAAAAAAAAAAGATAACCCCATGGCGCGAAATTAGCATCCGAACCATGGGGGGATTACCCAAAGTTGTCAAATGAGAAAAATAATTAGGATTTACTAATGGGAAATGCAAAACACGCCCAAAGGTAATTTTTCCTTCTATAAATAGAAGCATGGAAGAATGATTTTCCTTCAACACAAAACCTTCCTTCTGCCCCTTCCATAAAAGGGAGTTTCTCTCTTCTGTGTATATTAATTTGTTTGAAGAGAGGAGGAGGTAGTGATAGTGTTGACAGAAGATAGAGAGCACAGATGATATGAAATGCATATATATATGGAGCATCTCACTCCTTTGTGCTCTCTATTCTTCTGTCATCACCTTCTGCCCCTTCTATTTCCTTGTCTTTTTTTTTTTTCTTCTGTTAATCAGGTCTTTCTACAATTCTAATTCGCTCATTATAATCCGGAAATAACATTAAACAAAATATTGATTTTTTTTTTTTTTACTTTTTTACATTTTGAAGCAAAAAGAAAAAAGTTTTATCATCCAACAACATGGATGTATTAATTCAATTGATAAGCTTATTTTATGAAGATAGATTTTGGTCACTCTAAGAAGATAATTAATTTGATTTCCTATTCATTATAAATGAATGGAAGCAAGTTTTGATAAGGTGTAAAGCTTTCCTATGCAGATCACAAAAAATTGCGTGATTTGCATGCATGTTTATTGTACTTTTAAGCTACTATTTCAGTTCTTGTTTTGGTGGTTTTTAGTATATATATAGCTGATGAGTAACCTTAGTTTTTGTTTTGGAAGCGATTTCTGAGCAGGTCTTTGGTGAGGCGTGGGAGCTGAAAGACTCTCATACAAACCAGAAACCTGTCCGTTGATGGAGAAACGGTATCTGAGGATATGGAAAACCTGTGCAATGGAGTTTGGCCTTTTCTATTTTCTTGGACTTAAAAATGGTGTTGTGACATGGATGAGAATTGTGAGCATCTCAAGCTGAAAACTGTAAGCATTAGTTCTTAAATTTAATGCTTATTTTAGAACTCCTTATAACAAGAAAATGAATGGAAAATAAGCTCAGTAAATAGGTTAACAAACTGCTTATAACAAGCCTTTTTAGATTATAAATTGTTTAGTCCCTAAATTTTTTCCAAGTGTTTTTCTTCTTTTAAGTAGTTTTAAAATAATCTGATATTGTAGTTTTCTCAAAACTGTATTTTTTAAAAAGTTGGTTTAAAGATTTCTCTATTTTTCTGCTTGTACTTAATAAATTAAAAAGCAACAGTTTAAGAAAACTAGTGCTTATTAGTTATTCACCATCCATTTTTTATGTTGACAACTTATTTTATAAATCAAATTATAAGAAATAACTCAATAAGCATGAGCTTATTTAGACATTCCCGTTTCAGAATGACGATAATTCTTTTCCTATTTGCATTAAGTACATATAAGAAAATTATTTGCTTAGACTTTATACATGAAGGATCTTATGGACCAAACCACTAATATTTTTTTCTTTCATAGTTTGTCTTTTTTTCTCGGTTAAAGATGTTAATGCTTCATTTTATTTAAAAAATAATTTTCTCATTTCACTTTATTAGTTTGATACACTGAACGTAAACTAATTAAGTATTTCACATACACATAAACTATATGTTAAGTGGATTGAATTTTACTTAATAGTGTGATATCCTATTTATATGGAATTCGATAACTAATACAAATGTCAACTAATTCGAATTCAAATGGCAACATTTTCAACTCAAATTTCTACATTCACAATGACATAAGTCGAATCCTGCTGACTTTACAACTTAGCAGCTCATCTAATATTTGATTATGTTTAATATATACACGAAATCTCTTTTTTTGATGATATGGTGAAGGAGAAGAAGAACCAATATGTAGTGGGCATATTAGTGGAGAATTCTTCAGATTATGCATCAATCAATGGAATCTAACACATCATCTAGAACTCGTCACTTTGAATTTCATGTTATTGAGGCATCTTCTAATAAAAAATAATAATACGATATGCCTATCTATCTTGTTGGATGATTAATTAATGTAATGTCAACAAACATATCTACGTAAGACATGACTTCAGCTCATACAAACACATCCTAAGCATTCGATATCAATCATCTTTAACATTTCACGATCTTGAACTCATCAAATAAAGTGCTAGTCATATTTAACTGTAACAGTTACCTTTAGAAACATAGAATCATGGAGGATGAACATTAGAGTTATGATATCCAACTTGCTAGCCCAAATTCAGTGCTCAAATTAAAGTAGCCGACGCTTTGACCATACAACATTAAAGTTGTTTTTCTTTTTTGAAAGGCAAGTTAAAGTTTTCTAGAAGTATTATAACCAACATGATTCATAGGTTGGAGAAATATACAAACAAATATTTTTTAATTAATCATGAGATGCACTAACGAATACTTAAAAAAGTGTTGATCACTAATTGGGATTTGAACTCACGACTTACCTTATGTGATTAATCCCAACAAGTACTTATGAGCTACTTGAGCTACCCTATTTGATTGGAAACAATATTGTACTTGGGCTTATCAAGAAATTCATTTAAAAAATAATCATTTATATCATGGAAAAAGATTGTGAATATTCCTCAATGCTCCCTATATTAGGCAATATAATTTAACATCATGATAGAGGATTAGTTGGATATTTTCCCACAAATAAGAAACTTAAACATTTTCAAGAGCATGGTGCATGTGACATCCCGAATTATGGTATAGGCATAAAAAACAAAGTCATCTATTTTGGAAAATTGATTTATTGGTAAAGTTGGTTTTGTGAACCAAACGATAGATTTTAATGAGTAATGAGTACTACAAATATGAAACTATTAATGCTGGAAAGAAATTCATTTTTTCTCAAACTTGATGTTCTGAAAATTGTTGGTATCTAGTTGGAATTATGGAAATTACGAGGACATATTTGGTACTATTTAAAATAGTTTCGGATTCAAATGGAATTCTTTAATTTGTTTGATGGAGTTAGCTAAAAGTAAATAATGAATAGCCACGAAATAATTTCTTGGGATGCTATGTAAAAACACAGATAGACCAGACAATTTTAAATATGAAATAATTTTATTTTATTTTTTTAAAAAAATTGAGAATGGGATTAGATCGATTGGATTATTTAAAGCTTGATTTGAAAATAATGTATGAACTAAAAGGACCGGTTCGAAATTAAAATAAAGCAGTGTGGTTGTAATTGTAAATATGGAAACAAAGGCTACAGGGTAAGAATAAATGTAAAGGTCCTTAATGGATTTTTGAAAGATATTATTGTAATAGTGGTGGCCATGGCCAGTTCGATCGTTTTGGCCCGTCGGTTAATCGAAATTGGTCCAGTATCGAACCAGAATTGTAGGAGGAGCGGTTCGATTCAGGTTCAAATATTTTCTGAATCGTGATCCGCCATGAATCGGAACCACTCAAAAAACCGTTGGTTAAGCGCCCAAACCATCCAAAAACTGCCGGTTAACCGCACATAAACCACCGATTCGGACCGCTTAAATCGCCCACTAACCGATCTATCATAAATCGCAGGTTAACTGACCTAATGACGAACCGCCGGTCTGGTTCCAGACCCCTCACCTGCTAAACCATGAATCGCAAACCTGATCCATGACCATGTTTATATTGTAGGAAGGACTCACTGTACAAATCATTGTATCAAATAATAACAAAATCAATCTTAGCCATTGGATTCAATATTCTAGTAAGTAAAACAGAACAAAATCAAATTGAATACTTCATTTTTTTTTTTTTTTTTACAATTTCATACCACTCCTCTTCTTCATTTATTTCATGAACATTAAAGAAACTATTCATGTCATATACAAAATTAAACCTTTTAAATCCTAAGTTATTTTAAATTAACCAAGGTTTCAAAAGAAGAAATTAAGGTCACAACCAGTAGGTGAACCAGTAGGTGAACAGAAACTAAAATATATAAATTTAGAATTTTTATAGTATTTTAATGATTGCTAATTATAATGTCAATGGAAATTATTTTATAGCATTGTGTGTGTGTCATGTTAAGTTGAGCTGATCCATTAGCACTCTAACTCCATTATCATTATCCTTTCTTACATGGGTACGTTGAGGTATTATCAGAGCACCATTTGTTATTGCAATCAATTTGACCATAGAGCACACTTCTATTTTTGACCTTGGTTTAACGATCATACTCTTTCTCTATTTTTTCCTTTACCCTATTTTCCCTTCAACATCTCCAATCTGCAACAAACATGGAATTCTCATATTATTATCACTTGTGAACTGATGAAACAAAAATACAAAGGATAAGATTGATAGCACTGGATTTCATGGTGCTTTTGGGTTTATTTTAGTTTTCAATTTAGACCTAGACTGGTCTGAAAATTTTATCATTTTTATAAATAAGAAAATATTCTGTAATAATCACAATGATTCTTTGTTTTACTCTATTCACATTGTAATCTGCCTATTTATTGTTTTCTCTAATTTAACACATTCCTCTTTCGTTTTAGGATGTTGAGATTTCGTGAGTTATTGGTCTAATTAAATGTTTGTTTAACTATAATATATTTTGTTGTTTATTTTTCGGCCATTGGAACTACCTGAAATTCGTTTATTATTATTATAAGGAACATTTTTTCTTTTAGCCTTTGCAAGTCATTTTAGAATGAGCGTTCAAATTCATTTGGGCTATAGTTTTATGACTCTCTTCTTCTTCTACTTAAAAAAGCCCAAATGATGGACATGTTTTGGGCTTTAGGTTGATGCAAAGTCTTGGGGAAATTATAGTAATTAGTACTCTTGAAAGTTTCAAAAATATTAGCACAATCTGTTGAAAATGTATTAAAATAGAATAGCAATTAATTTGAATATTAGGGGTACCAATTTACCTTTTTATTTAAAAATATTAGGGGTTAAGAGGCATATAGTACATATTTTGTGTAATCAAAAGAGAATATCACCTATTTTTTAAAATGAACAAAATAGCATATATTTTTTAAATAACTTAATATTATTTTTAGTAATAAATAACAACTGTTTATATTAAATAATAAATAATACATAATTCCTAAAAAAATAAAATATTTTATTTTAAACAGACTATTCATTCGAATAAAAAAGTTTATCAACCATACAAGTCATATGTATCAATATATATAATTTTCATTGCAGTTTATATGAACTTCATAGAAGTATATATATCGATATATATAATTCATATATACTAATATATGCTCTTTATTAAAGTATATATAATTATATATTACCATATATACTGTAATAAAAATTACATATATAAGTATATATGATATATATAATACTAGATTAAAAAATTAGAAATTCCCTCTTCTCAATCCTCTACATTAAGACTACAATATCACTAAAGATAACTTCACCTACCTGTTCCATTGATAGAAAGAGAATTAAATAAATCTCAATGGGATTTTTAAAAACATAAAAGCAATGTTTTAAAGAAAAAGTGAAGAGAGAAGATTTGAAATTGCCAAGAAAATAGGGAGCATACTTTAAATGGAATGAAAAAAAAAAAAAGAAAACAAGATGAGGAGGCGGCGGTAGGAGGATCGGTGGTTGGGAGAGCGTTTTGTTTGTCTTATACCAAGAAGAAGAAGTTTAAGAATCTAATGATGGTGGTTTTTATTTTATTTTATTTTGACAAGAATGAAATGTGGGTGTCTGTTTTAATGAGATAAGGGTTAGGGCCTTAATTAATTTATTAATTAATGATATTTTCAAACACAATAGTAATTATGTCAGTTATTTCATTAATTTTCTGAAAATATATGTTATTTCATTTTTAAAATTCATACTAAATACTATTTTATGTCATTTCTCAATATATTAATTAATAATAAAAATGGAAACATGTTGCAATTCCCTTCCATGCACAAGACAAAGACCACATTTGCGATTTGAGATTTCCAAGTTCAGATTGCCACAATTCGAAGAGTTTTATTGTCTGTCGCATCAATTCCAATCTATGACCTTCATCTTGCTGAGTTCCATTTCAAAGTATTCTGGTATATGAGTCATATACCCTGTTATATGGTTCATATAAATTTGTGTAAGCCATATATACTAGTATATGAATCATATAACTTGTACACCAGTTGATGTCTTTTTCTTCTTCTCCAAAACTTTAGCTACCAGTATGAGCTATATGTACCCTATATACCTTGGTAGACGAGTAATATACCCTAATATGTGAGACATATATCTTTATTCCATGTCTTCTTCTTCTACTCCAAAATTTTAGGTACCATTTTATTTTCACTCTTTCAAAAACAACAAATAAAATCAAAACTAGCAAGAATAAGGTGGAAATGAAAATGGTAGTCAGATTTGGATAAACATAAGAAGAAGACATCAGATATGTATTGCATTTCTTCATCGTCGGTGGCGGCAGCACCACGACAGTATTCTCTCCAATAACAATAATGATGACGATGGTGGATGTTAGTAGCAGTTGTCGAAGAAGAAGAAAGTGTATTGTTAGAAATTTTGTTAGGTTCTAAAGGAGTGGAAATTTATATACCATTTCTTCCTCTTTTACTCCAAAATTTTAGCTACCATTTTAGTTTTCTCTCCTTCAAAAACAACAAATAAAATTTGGAAAACTACTAAGAATAAAAAGGTGGAGATGAAAAGGATAGTCAAATTTCGATGAGCATAAGAAGGAAAAAGAGTGAAAAAGAATACATCACATATATATTTCTAGGGGTGAGCAATCGGTAATCCGTTAACTGATCAATATTTTACCATTACCGATACCGAATTGTGTCGGTAACCAAAATTTTATCTATACTGATTACCGAACAAATGAGCATTTTTCACTCAAAATAGCAAGTCCTAGGCAGTATTCAATTCAAAATCCTATAAGCAACCGAAATAAAAAAAAAAAAAAAATGTTTGACTTAAAATGCAGGCTAGTAGGAAAGAAGCCTAATTCAGCCTTCGTTTGAGCAGCATTTAGAGGTTAAACAAACTTGGATTGAAAGGAAGGATCAGAAGAGCACAATTTGTGACTAGGTAATAAACAACGACTGAAACTCTGGTAAAATTACAAACATTGCAGCACTAACCAGGAACCATAAGATTTTCAGCCAGTACTTTTGATTTTCACAGTAGACAGACTCTAATTTTCATGTCACACAAACAACTATAATGGAAGGGAAGTGGACGCAATGATTCAAGCTATAAAACTCCCTGATTCACAAGTTCAAACCAAATTAGTTTTGGAATCATGTAGCCCACTTGCTTCTAGCAGAAACCATCTTATTCTATATGATGATATTGAATGGCAGTGAGACAAAACAATCGAAATGAAGTTATGAAACCAAAGAAACTCAGACATAAACATGCATAAAATTTCATCACAGAAGTTATGAAATCAAATTTCAAAGGATGGCAAAACAAATCAAGCAAAACTGAAGGTAAAAGAAGTATGAAACCAAAGAAGCAGAGACAAAGGAAACAAAAATTGTTGACTGAAACAAAATTAGAACAACTGAATAGAACAGAATACAGACTACAATATTGGTTTCAGCAGCAGGAATCTATGTACCTCAAGTAGCTGACTCTGAGTGATCTCGTGATTGGTCGATCTCAGGAGAACCGGTTATCAAAGGTCGACGGCTTGTCTGCTTAGCTCCACTCTTTCTTGCACCGGACTACTGCAGCTCGACTACTTGTGACGATCTTGCGACGGTAACAATAGCAGGCAAGACAGTGGCTGCGGGAAGAAAAGAGAAAAAGTTACGTAGTTTTTGAGGTGTAAGAATACGGTTTTCTTTCAGTAATTCCGTAAATTTTTTAACCGAAAACTTCAGAATCACTAACCGAACCGTTACCGAATACCGACGATTATTACCGATTATCGATCACGGTTACCGAATACCGACGATTATTACCGATTATCGATCAGTAAATCACCGTTACCGATTTTCGGTTACCAAATTAATTCAATTCAATAATTACCAATTGGTAGTTCGGTGATAACAAAAATTTGTTCTCCCCTATGTATTGCTCTTCTTCATTACCGGTAGCGACAGCACCACGACAGTGTTCTCTCTAATACCGGTAATGGAGGCGATGAGATTCAATAATTTAAAAAGGTGAAAAACAACATATATAAACACGAGCATGAGCCAATTCAAATCCGAAAAAATCAGCGGTTTTGACCTCCCGATTAACCAAAATTGGTCTGCCATAGAACCGGGCGAAACCGTGAAAGGCGTGGTTCGGTTTAGGTTTAAGTTAAGTTTGAACCGTGACCAGTCCCGAATCGTAACCGCCCTTAAATAGTCTGAAACGTCAATGAAACCGTCCAAAAAACTGGCTGAACCGCCTAAAAATCGAAGGTTACGGCAGCATTGAACTGGCCCAAACTAAATTGCTCGAAGGACCGGGAACCGCCGGTTAACTAGCCCACCAAGGAACTGTTGTTCAACGGTCTGGTTCCGATCCCTTCCCTGTTTGAATCGTGGCCCGCTGGCCGCGGCCCAATATGTATATAGATAAAAAAAGAAATTGATTCGAAATTATTTGTTGTAAAATAAATAAATAGAGAATTATAACGACTACCATCAATAAAAATAGTCAAAGGCGAATGGAATAACTTTAATAGATAAGAGAAAGGGGAAGAAGCTACAATTTTGGTGTAGAGTCCAAAGTAATTTTTGGGTAGAGTTCAAAGTAAATTATATGCATTTAAATATTTGTAAGAAATTAATGAATTTTACTTTGAAATTTTCGCATTTCGCATTTTACAAATAGTTATCATGATAGTGAATAACTATAAAGTGTTACGAAAGTTGTATTATTAATTTGATTTTTTTTTAATTCAACCGAAATATTTAACTTCTGAGTTATCTATAAACATATGCTTGAATGAAAATTGAATTAACATGCCACAAAACACAGACGCACTAATCATTAGTTTAGACTATTAAATTCTATTACTTTGATTATTTATTACATTGTTTCCGGTAATATGAAATTTTTTAAATTGGATATCTTTATATTGGGGATAATATTAAAAAATATCAAATTTTTAAAGTTTTAGAATAATTTTTAATTTCATTAAACTTTTAATTTTTAAAAGGGTCATAATTTAATTTTTAACTCTTAAAAATTTTATATTTTAATTTTTAACTTTTAAAATGGTAATATTCGTTTTGTTTATAAATTAGCTATAGCTTGTTTATAATATATTTACAAAGTATTTATATTTTATTTCTAATTAAAAGTATTTTTAAAATTTGTGATAGAATTTAGTGGCTATTTATGGAAAGATTCCAATATTCATTAATTACGGGGTACATAATGATTAAGATCAAGTTCCCTTATAATAATAATAGTAATAATATTTTTGACAAGAATAATAATAGATTATATTGAAAAAATTCAGATATCTGAATATTTGACCAACTGCCTAATCTACCATTTGAAAACAATTTTTCAAATATAGCAAATTACTAAAAGGGAGGCATTTTTGTTTGTTTGATGTCATTTTCGTAGGAAGTGAAATAAACGTCGTGCTCGTGCCTTAGAATCGTAGTTATATAATCTTGCATGTGTCTTTCATTTCAACCACCATTCTCTTTCTTTTTACAACTACCTGTCTCAATTATGCATTTCTAGTTTCTTCTGTATAAATATCACTCAATTTCCTCCCTTTCTTCAACTTATATATACCATTTCCTTATAACACAATATATTTCAATTCAGCCGAGATGGCACATCACAAGCATCCGCATGGACCACCAGGTCCTCCTTCGCCCGATCCTCCTCCTCCTCCAGGGCCACCACCAGTTGCTCCACCCCCAGGTCCTCCTCCTCCAGGGCCACCACCATTCGTACATAATCCACCCCCACCGGACCCTTTTGGATCGCCTCGACCAGGTCCACCCCCTCCTAATCTGTTTAATCCGCCACCTCCTCCATTTGCTCATCCACCGGCACCAGAACCTCCTCACCCTCACCCTCACCCTCACCCTCACCCTCACCCTCCACCACCTTATTAAAGTATATAAATGTTATGATTATGTAAGATAATAAGTTGCATTGCGACATTTACTTCTCTTTATCTATGTATATTGTATAACTAGCTCTATTTGTAAATGTAACTATTAACTGTAACGAGTTTAATAAGTTCATATTAACTACCATTAACAATAAATAAATTATTTTTGCGTTGTAGATCTTATATCTTCTTATGTGTCCATAAGTTTGTTTCTAATTACTATTTACTTATATCTATAAAGAAGAAAAATAAACTATTGCGTATAATAAGTGAACGCAGGCATATGGCGGACCAGAATAATTTTTATTTAAGGTTAAAATTAAATAATCATATAAAAATTAGTTTTTTTTTATATTTTTATGGAAAATAAAAAAATTCTTACAAATTATAAGGACCTGAATAAAAAATAGATTGACTTGAGCTCACTTTCATCCAAATAGTTCGGGCGCCGATGATTTCCATACAAGAAACAGTCATATACAATTGTTTTAAAATTTTATCATTATGTTATTACTTTTTACTAGGTGCAAGACACAGAAATGGTTTTTATTATTACAAAAATTTCATTGGTTTAATTTGTTAATGATTCTGTAAATTTAGTGTAACTAGCAAGTCAAAAAAAAAAAAAAAACAAAACAAAAGAACAAGGGTTAATAGGTTATAGCCTTATAGCCCAACATCCTCCAAAAGAAAAATAGTAAAATATTATAAATCCAACCAAAATTTAATGATTTATTTCATAGAACATCCAAATTAGTTTTATTTTTGTAATCCGTTCCAAAAACACATACTTTATGCCTTTGTCTACAATAAAAATAGGGATGATCATGTACTATTTTCGAAATTATTTATGAGATTTTCACTTTTTAAACTGTCATGTTATACGATAATTCTGTTATGATTTATGATTCTGTCGTTCAGTGTTCAGTCAATTAATTTTTTTTATTTATAACTTTAAAATATCACAAAATTTTCCAATAATATTTATTCAATTTATCGTTAGTCAATATTGTTTGACAATTTATTTGTTCTTCTTCCTTACCATTATTCTATAAAAATCTCCGTGTTAAAAAATCAGGAATACTATTAGTTTCGCCTTTGATAAATTCAATTTCAAAATCAAATACACTTAAAATAGCTTGCCATCTAGTAAAAATCTGTTTAGAGGCAAAGTTTTTAACATCTTTTTGCAAAATATTTTGCAGATTTACAATCAATTCGTATTAAAAACTTTTGATTTAATAAATCATATTGGAACTTGTTTATACAAAGTACAATACTACTTTTGATTTAATAAATCATAATGGAACTTGTTTATACAAAATACAATGCTCAACATTTCTTTTTTAATAGTGGAGTAATTTAATTGGGTCTAATTCCAATGTCCTGATGTAAATTGTACTATATTTTCTTTGTTGTTTACAAGTTGTTTTAAAATCCTCCATACCCTATATCTGACGCATCAGTTTCAACTATTTTAGGCGCTGTTGGGTTAAGAATATGTAAACAATGAATAGTCTTAACCATGGATTTAATATGTTTTATGATTTTTGTTTGTTCATTTGTCCATAGACCTGGATTTTTCTTTAGTCTATCATGAAGAGGTTTTATTAGTCGATTTAAATTTGGATAAAAATACATAACATAGTTTAAACACCCAAGAAACCTTTGGAGTTGGATTTTATTAGTTATTTTTCCTTTTGTGACAACTTCCTTGTATACGTCATTTAGTACATAAATTACATGTACCTTTTTTTTATACATTCATATTATTACATGTCACACAATATTTATTATAATTTACATTAGTTGTCACATGTTTTACTTATAACATATAGCATATACAACTATAGACAGAATACTTTACAATATCATACTTATATATTATTTAATATAAACATATTAAAAACAACTATACATGTGGATGCAACAATGAGAAAAAGAGGTTTCATGCTTCAACTAACCAACTTATGCAAAATGAGTGTGAAGTGCTACACTTTACGTTGTGACTTAACTCTGCCAGTTGCAGTCAAGAACCTGAAACATAAATTGTGATTTCAATGAGTCACATACTCAGTAAGTATAAACTACTATAAATTAAATCTGCAATGTCAAGAATTTCATAATCATAATCAATAACATCAATATGCATGTGCTTATGTCATGTATTTCATTTAATTTGGTTGTGACCCATCAAGCCAATCACTGCCCCAGGAATTTCATATATCATATATCATATGGCCGGCCAGTATCAAGTTCCTGTATGACCCGAATGTCCATTTGCAAAATTATATATCGACCCGTACGTCCTGCCTGTAAAATCATATAATGATCCGTGGGACTCGTCTGTGAAATTTTGCAAATACAAGGCCAAGATGGCCACAACTCCTTTATTAAGTTCTGTATGACATCTATACAATCATATGTATTATCATCTCAATTTCAGTATAATCAATTGATTGGACTTCAGTACCGATCCAACAAATAATAGATTTCAATATAATTAATTGATTGGGCTTCAAAATGATCCAACAAACAATCAATATCTCACAAATAAGAAATCATTTGAATTATCATTTCTAAAGTTTATACTTACCTCAAAAATAAAATTGAAATCAAACATCGGGTTGCTTCCCTCGCTCCCCTTCTATATTTGATGATGCTATATAATTCAATATAAATCTTTTAATTTCCTTATTTATATTTCTTATAAAATTAAATGCATGACTTAATATTTATTTTCTTTTTATCATATATTAATAATATTTCTAGAATATTTTTATTTCAATTGAATTTCTACTTCTTATATATGTTTACTATATTTAAAATATTTAATAATGCTACTCATGTTTAATATTAAACATAATTTATCATATACTAATTGTATTTAATAATATTTTATTATAATTTAGTTTAATTAATTGACCAATTAGTTCAATTTATAAAATAAATTCTAAATTAAACTCAAAAGGTTTCAATTGCATAAATTTTAAAGTTTTCAGGGATTCAATTGAAGTCTGTTAGTGAGTTCAAGGATCAATTTGCAATATTTACAATTTAATTTGGCAAAGAGACCTAATTGAAAATATTTGAAAGTTTTGAAGGACTCAATTGCATGCGCTCTAGAACATCAGGGACCAAAATATAATTTGCAAAAATTATAATCTGGAAGGACTAAATTGAAAAGAATTCAAAGTTTCTGGAAGGTCTCAATTGTGTAAATTTATAACTGTAAGGACCAATTTGTAATTTTATAAAATTCAGGTACCCAGAGTGAAAAATACCTCAAAATGCAGTTTCCTCTACCGTTATGGGTCGTCTTCTTCGTGGCTCCCTTGATTTTTTCAACGCTTTTCCTCCCTTTTCCAATATCCTCTTGACTCCGGTAGTTCATCCAACTCCGTCAGACCCCCCCTCCCGACGGCCTGAGCTCCCCATGCACAACGGTTACTTCTTTCTTTTCTCTTTTCTTTTCCCTTTTTTTCCTTTCCTATTTTTTGTCTCTTTCTGTTTTCTTCATTTTCCTCTTTTGTTTACACCCTTCTCTACTTCCTCTTCTGTTCCTAAACTTCCTTAGAGATTTAAGAATACCTCAGCTTCTTTTTTCTCTCTTCTTTTCTCTTTCTTTTCTTTTCTTTCTTTCTCTTCTGTCGTGCTCTGTTTCTTTCGACTTCTCTTTCTGTTTCTATTTTCCTCTCTTGTCTTACTTTCTATCACTAATCTTCTGTTTAAACCCATTAAATTCCAGCCTTTAACTCAAATGATTATTTGCTTCTCTTTCCTCATATATATATATATACTTATTATTATTTTTTTTAATTAAATGATCGGGTCAAAATATTTGTCGTCCAATCGACACCCGATACCGACTCCGATACCTCGAATATGTAGGTAGAACTAAGGTTTACGATATCGTCGTAAAAATTCAAATTTCGAAGTAAAAATATTTTATCGACTCAAAAACCGATTTATCTTCCTTTCATTAAATTCATATTTACCCCTTTTAATTATTTGTGCCACCGTAATTTAAACGATTGCGTCAAATAAAAACTCTAACGGATCCCCTTGTTTACGTGTATAAATTATGGGTCCTAAAAATTTAATCATTCATATAGTTTCAATCTAATTACTATAGTGTTCATATATATAATTTATGCAATTAAATCATAAAAATACATTATGCTTATAATGATAATATGCATGACTTATAATTTCAATTAAGGAAGCAAGAATAAAATTTTTGTTCCCTTTATTATTATTATTGTTTCTAGTAGCAAATTAATGCAGATGTCTCCATTTATTCCTTTCATCATTTCTTTAAGGCAGTTAAATATATCATGATTAGGTTTAATCGGATTTTGGAAGCAATATTTCTGATTTTTTATTTTATTTTTTTCAGAAGAATAGGTTATATATTAAACATACATAATAAAATTAATAAGAATTTGATAATATATTTGATTAAACTTTTAAAGATTTAAATTAAATATAATACAAATGGTATATTAGTATATTTAAACACTATTTAATAACGGAATGAATAGAAATTGAACGGAAGGATTGAAACTTTAGAAACCTGAAAGTCCACGCGCTAAATTTATTGCGAAATAGTCTTTGAAAAATTTGGAGGATGGAAAAATAGAATGAAATAGAGAAAAGCTAACGAAGATTGGCAGAGAACTTCAACTGCTAGATCGAAGAGTGGAGACCTGTGTTTCTAAATTTTTTAGTTAACTCTTTTTTTCTAGAAAAAAAAAAAAGAATAAAAACGCTTTTGGAATTTTAAGGGCACATTAGGTCTTTCAAATAGATTAAGGTGCCAACTTAATTTTTGGTTAAAATTTAGGGGGTCAACTTTGTATTGGCCATTTTTTTCTGCTTCATCTTCTTTTGATTTGCACATAACACATTCATTTCATAATATCTTATGAACCTTTGGTAATCCATTTATAAACTCTCATAAATCTTTGTAAACCTTATGTAAGCAATAAAATGTTGTAAGTCCTTTTGTAAGTTACTTTTTTGTAAACCAAATTTCTGTTTTTTAATTTTCTGAAAAAACAAAATAAAATGTTTTCTGTGATTAATTTGGAACAACACGTTTTCTATTTGAAATATTATTGATATAGATATTAAACTGTTAGATAATTAATAAAATTAATGATAAAGTGAATTAATTAATTTTTTGAAAGGCAAATTGAACTAATTAATTATCACTTTAATTTGGCAACTAATTCAAAATTTAGATTCTATTCTTGAGTTGGAGTTGAGTGTTAAGATAGGAAACTTCGTTTATCTATGGATCATCTACCGGTCAAATTTCATCTACAAGTCCACAACTTCATTTCCAGAAACCTCTTTTCTACACACTATAAAAACCTATCGTCCTCCATTTCTAAGTTGACCCCATGAATAAAAATGAGCTTCCAAAGACACCGTCATCATCCACCGCCACCTGATCCCTTCGCTCCACCGCCGCCACCGCCAACACATCTGCACGGTCCTCCACCTCCGCCGCCGCCACCTCGTCCAGAATTTTATCCTCCGCCTCCACCACCACACCACCATCCACCTCTGCCGCCACCACCTTTTGCTCCACCTCCAGGTCCACCCGGTCCTCCTCCTCCACCTGGCTATGATCCATTTAGGCCACCACCACCGTGGCACCACCCTCCTCCACCTCCATACTAGTTTTTTTTTTTAAAGTATAATTTCAGGTCCTTGGTAGTCTTTGACTGTGTTGTTTTTATTGTAGCCTGATGAGATTTGTTACATTCTAATACTACTACTATGAGAACTTGTAGTTTTGTCTTGCATATTGTGTATTTTTAATAAAAATATAAGTTACATTAGATCAGTGTATTATATTCAATGATTTATTTATTTGGGAAATTTTTATAATCTTGCATGATTCTTGATGTCTTATTTTGAAAGAATTGTAATTCTGGATGGATGATAAAATCTCAAATGCATTGGAATTTTTTTTTTTTTCGATAAAAAATACATTGGGTATCATCCTTGCTTTGTTATCTATGTTTAATAAATTAAATACATTTAAAGTTATTTATTAAAATGAATAAAACACATGTTCTATTAGCTTTTAAGAAACTTGTCGATATAACTCTATAAACTTGTAAGAAACTTTTTGTAAACAATTACAAGCTTTTGGTAAGCTTGTTGTAAAAGTGGGAAATTGTTCTAACCAAAACTTGTGATACACATGTTAGAGGAATCAACAATTAATTTATTTTGAATATGTATCTTTTGTACTTCTGAATTCTAGTAAATCTGAGCTAATTTTCACCTATTATACTCCAATTTTAGAATGCATAAGATTGTCATATCCATTTTTTTTAATTTTTAATTTTGTGGTAATCAACTTTAACGCAACGACAAAATAATTTTGATTGGATTTGAGGAAATCCGGCTGGCAAGGTACTAATATGTCAAAAATTCATCCTACCACGCTTATTGACACATGAACTCTTGCCAACCAAATCATCTCAAATTCAGTCAAAAATATTATGGTGTTATATTTTTTAAAGTTGAGTTACGATAGAGTTAAGGTATAATAATGTTACACACTCCAAAATTGAGGTATGACCGCGAAAATTAGTCTATAAATTTGTTGATTAGTTAGTATTGTTGAAACAGATTTGAGGTGTGGTTAAGATTTCTTCTGTACAAAAACACACTACATGAAGGAAAATATATAGCTTCTATTCAACATTTGTTGTTTTCTTTTTTTTTTTTAAAAAAAAAATGGAATCAAATATTTAAGCTCTTTTGCCTAAAAAAAGGGGGGGTTATTTAAGCTCACACGAGTCTATGTTTCTCTTTCACTTTTCCCCACTCACTTACTTACCTTTCACACAATCAAAAACCTCTATCCACCTATGCGAACAACACAACAACCTTAAATCAAAATATGCAATTCCATCTGGACACCCAAACTACCCATAATCCTTATTCACATTCTTAAGATGCTCGACTTAGAAATCCGTTTTCTTGGCCAAATGGCATCTTTAAATCTTCCCAACCTTTTTATAAACACCTCATTTATCTGATTTTCTATTTTTCAGGTTCGCTTAAATTTCTTTCCCCAAAAATTAATTCACTTATTTAATTTAATTAAATCAGACCCATTTATTAAATTCAATCGGTGTTAACATCGAATCGAATCGAATCAAACCGAACTAAAATATACTACTAATATTGAAGAAAGTAATTCTTTGAATAATCAATTATGAACAAAACTCCAACAACCTTCAGTTAAAATTCTAGTAGAAGAAACCAACAAAAAGTTATTTATTCTTAACCTTAATGACGGACAAAGAAAATAAATTCTTCTTTAAATAAAAACTAAAACAATTTGAAGTTAAAAACTAGAAAAAAATAAAGCTAATAATTATCAATGAAAGCTTGATCAGCTTCAAAAAAAAAAAAAAAAAGAAAACAATGGAAATTTGAGCAATGACCCCTACTTCAAATATTTTCGCATGTTTACTGTTATTTATTAATTAGGTTTATTGTCAAGATAATCTAATAATATGAAAAATTGTTGGCAGAACGCTTGTTTGTAATATGAAATTAGGTATTGTTTAGTTCAAGTGTCTTTATTTTATGAGAAGTGGACTTTTCAGAAAACATACTTGCAGAGAAATTATTTACTGTGAAGTTGAAATTAAAGATATTTTTGTTAATATATTAAGTTTTTGAAAAGTAAAAATTATTAATAGAATATATTGTTTTAAATGACACATACAACTTTTATATAAAATAATAAAATTAAAAAATAAAGAATAAAATAGAAACTTTTTATGTTATCTTCGAGAATTTTAAATATCAAATGAAGTAATAAATGTTGTATGCTTGAACTTGATTTTATAATATACAATTAATTTGTATTAGTGAGTCTTTGACCCCTATTTTATTAACATTATATTTTACAACTCGGAAACTACACTCATTCCCTTAAGTTAGAAGAGAAAAATTACTTCTCGTGTGAGAAGAAAATTAGAGTTTACTTACTGAAAAGTTCTTATTTTTTGGAAACTAAAAGTTAAATTGTTTTTACTTATCAGAAAGTTCTCGAGTTTACTTACTCACAACCAAACAATCTTAAAATCATTTTCTAATATTAAAAAGTTACCTAAAATCAATGATCATTCTGTATGAATTTCATACTACAAATTAAATTTGACTCAGTTTAATACTAATTTAGTCCGCATTCTATTTAGTTTTATTTATTTTCCATCGATATCTGTTACTCTTGGACAATACTAGTAACTGATTAGAACATTCTCACTTTGTCTATATAAAATCACTTAGACAAAGAGTAGATTTTTTGTGGCTTCCACATCAGTCATAAGCCATCTTCAATTGTATTCAATTTGAATTTGTAGACATACATAAATTAAATGCACACCCCACACTCAAAGACTAATAAGATTGGCAAGTTAATTCACAGATAAAGGGAGCACATTTTGCCTAGAATTCTACAACTACAATGCTGTTGCCATGTCAACTAATTGGTGCCACTCAAAAACTATTGTTGACTATTTTTTGGTCTTCAAAGTTCAATGTCATCCGTAGTTTGCTGCATTTCCGTCTTAAACATCCTGTCCTTGGCTATTCTTGCCTGAAATATTTCACAAAATAATACATAGACAAGTAGAACGTTAATTTTTCTTTCTTAATTATCTTTATTTGTCATAATAGCTAGAAATTGAGAAACTAATGAACCTGATTTTGCCAATTTGTTAAAGCAGTTATGAGAGCCAGCAAGGCTACTTGCACCGTTGCTCCGGCAACTACTCCAGTCCAAAGTCCTTTTCCTCTAAGATGTACAACAAAACATAGCACAAGAGATATTGGCATTCCCATGCAGTAGTATGCTCCAAGATTTATATATGCTCCTATTCGCTGCCACCCACATCCTCTTGCGATTCCTAATGCCAGAAATGCGAAAAATCAAGTGTTTAAATTCAAGTGTTTAAATCTGATATCGTATGTATTCTTTCTGAAGAAATGCCACTTAAAAAAGCATATATGTTAACGGTTACAACTGCAGAAAACTTACCACAAAACACAGCTTGTAAGCTATCCATGATAATTGAGATAGAGAGAAGGGGTGCCACGGCTTTAACATAGTCCACGGTTGCTTTGTCATTGCTAAAAGCATAGCCGAAAAAGGATCGCGTGCAGAACAGAATTATGCTAACAGTTACTGCTTCTATTATTGAAATAGACAGAGCTACTCGAACAACTCTTTGAGCTGCCGTTGGATTTCCCACTCCCAATTCATTCGAAATTCTTGTACTGTGAATTAAAAGAAGGCCAATAAGCTATTTCGTAACTATTTAATCTATCAACTTGGAGAAATCAGAAAAGAAAAATAAAGATCAGACCTCGCAGCTGCCCCAATACCATATTGTACGAAATAATGCAAAGCTGTAGTTGAAAGGCTGATAAAATTGTTCGAAGAGAATTAGAAAATTCTTAACTATTAGCTAGTGATCAAATAGTAGATAATTAAAGATGCATACCAAATAGAAAGAACTGATGCTTCAAGCTTGGAATTTGGTAGAAGCCCCGCGAGCAATATAAGGATTTCGAAAGTCCACCACTCAAGACTATCATCAAAAGATACCATATTAGAGAACATAGCTATATACTAACATTATAGAAAATAAAATGTCAGATCAGGAATGTACCAGATCATTACGGTGGAAGGAATAGCGAAGCGCCAGAGCTCACCGAGGCTAGAAAACACATCCTTCCAACAAAGAATACGAGTTTTTTGGCATGAAGAAGAGAAGCTAATGTAAGAAGAAAGGAAGATTACATTAAACCAATAAGCCAAACCAATAGCTATAGCTCCTCCAAGATATCCAAATCCGGATTTAAACATCAAACCCCAACAAATTGGTATGAATAAGCACAGAGCTGAAAAGGAGCTAATGAGCATTGGCAGAGTCAAGCTTTGTGTTTGCAAGTAACGATTGAGCGATTGTAAAAGAGCATAGCCAAATAATGCCGGAATAAGCGCGATCGAGTACTTGCAAGCTGCCTTTGATAATTGAGGGTCTAAACCAATTGATATTAAAATCTTGTCCATAAATATCCATAAGATAGAAATGGGAATACATATAGGAAGCATAGAAAAAGCAGCACTATATGTATAGCTTCCAACTTTTTTATATTGGTTTGCTCCATAAGCTTGCCCACAAAGTGTTTCTAGTGCTCCTGAAAATCCAAACTGCTTTTCATATAAATATTTACTATGTTAAATGCCATGCAACACATTATTAATTGAATCCAGAAAAAAAAATATATAAGAAAAATGAATGATACAAATTATTTTATACATTATTTAGATTTAAAATTAAAACTTGTTAAATTTAATCTAAAACTGTATTATACATTTTATTTTTGAATGGAGTACTATATATTATATGTAATTCAGTTAAATTTTTAAAAATATTATAAATATTTTATTCATTTTCTTACTCACAACCGCACCAACATCCATTTTCCATAAATGTTTATTCATTCCGTTCCGTTTAAGTGTTATATTTACCATTTTCACACATTATAAAAAGCAAGACAAACTATATGTACCCTTTTTTCTTTATTACTTGTTAGTTTTGTAAAAAAATATATTGTTATAATTTTTTTAGGTAACATAAATACAGAAAAAAATATTAATTAGATACAGTTAGACATTAAAAGTGAAATATATATATATATGTATATCTGGTAAGAACGTGTGAAATTTGATAGTTGGTGAGTTGTTCTCAAGGCGTTCATATTAAATACTCCCTCTGATGATATGTGCCAAAATAAGTCAGTTTATGGAGGATGGAGGATATTACCAGTTTTATCCTTATAAAGGATATGGATAGAAAATTAGAAGTCAGGAACAAGATAGTAAATTAACTATCAAATTCTAACATTATTTGTGAAAAAATTGAATCTCACATTGTGACAAATAATGTTAGACGAAGGGATGTGCATAAACTAATTTAACAAAGCTATTTTCTATGATATATTCATTTTATTTTATTATTTCAAAATGTCTCAATCCAAATACAAGCCAAAACAGCTGTTTCATTTGGTTTGTGTACCTCTAACTACATTTTAAATTACTTGGAATATTTTTTAAACGGATTCAAATCGAATCATGAACGCGCTTGATGGTTGGTTGGTGTTTCTATTTTTCTATTCTTTTTTATAAGATATGACAAATGAAAAATTAACAGTAAAATAACGAATTAAAGAGGAGACTACTTTACATTGCGTATCTTATTATGTGATCTTTTTGCAACTATAAAAAATTACATCATTATTAGTATGTGATATTTGGTAATATTCTCAACAATTTATTAAGATATCAAAAAATAGTTGTAGGGACTAATAAATATGCACACTTGAGATCATAAATTAATTATATACATCAGTGCTTAAAATAACTAAATATGCATACAATCATGATGCTTTTTGATAATCTATACATATTCACTCGCATTTTTTCATAAAGTACAGGTAGATTTTTATGTTAATTAAAAATGATACAGGATAGTGATTTCAGATATTGAGATCCGTACTCCAGTTATTAGGATTATCTAATTTCTGAATTCTCCTTAAAAAAAATGATAATCTATTAATTACTTTCAAACTTCATATTTATGATAACATGCATTTAGAGTTAATTAATAAGGAGAAGAGAAGAGAGAAACTAGTGGTCTTACTAAGACTCCAAAGCCAGTAGCATTAGTCAAAGAGGAGGCAATAGCGACACCGGAAAGTGGCAATTGACCAAGATGCCCAGCCATCATTAGTGAAATGGAAGACAAAAGGTAGACTGAAACGGAGACGACGACCATTGGAGCCGCCATGCAGCTCATCTTCTTGAGCTCTCCGACAATCCAAGGCGGGTGTTGTTGGTCTTCCATGTTTGCGCTGTGTGTTTGGTTGTTTGACATTTATTTAGTTGAAGTTGGACAACCTTAACATTTGTCATGGTTTTTCACTTGGACGTGGCTCTTATGTAAAGATGCTTTCTTTTCAGTAAAGTTCAAATTCTGTTACGTGACATCACATTCACCTCCTCATTTTTTAACTTTATTATTTATTTCAGTTATTCCTCATTTAACATTTTGTTAATTTCTTTGACTTATTTCAATTTATTTGTCGAGTCCTAAAAATATGAAAAGAATTCTCAAAAAATCTCTTTCAGTAGTTATGTCTGACACATGATCTAATAAGTTATATGTTAATTGTCATGAAAATAAGAAATGTAAGATGTGAATTGGAGAGAATTTTTTAAGAGTTAAACCTTAGGATTAGTTGCAATTTCTTACTAATAAATACATGTTTCGAATTTTATTCCAAAATTTAATTAAATTTTGAATTGTAGTTATTCAAAATTCCAAAATGAAAACCCATGTCTAACAACATCCTTACTGAAAAAATTGTTTACTAGAGAATATATCTTGACATGTTCTTATAGATAGTGTACCATTGAATCTATACCGATCAACTGAAAGTGATTTTTCTAACTTAATTAATTAAAGATTTTAAGTTCTAATTTTGCTGAAATCTAAATTAGCTGATTAAAAATTGAATGGTTAAATAAATAAATTAATAAATTTTAAATAGTATAAATGATAAATCTTATTTAAAAATTTTGACACTTCAAGTTCTAAATAAAACAATCGAGTTAATATTGTCTAACTCGATACGAGTTTTTATTAACTAATTTTTGAATATCTCTAAGAATTTTGTTTATAAAATTAAAATTGGATATTGTTAAAAAGAAAATATTATAATTAGGATTTAGAAAGCAAAACATAGATTAAAGAATTAGAAAACGTATGCCAAAGGATTACTAGGTAGAAGAGAGTAGTTGTTTATAAAGCATGGAATGATTATGAGAGTTATAGAAAAAAGTTAAAACTTTTGAGTATGAAATGACGTGACTGCTACTTATATTTGCTAACCTTTTTCTATTTCTAGTTTCTTTCGTGTTCCGAATATTTTGCATCTTTTATAATTTCTATTCTATACCACTTTGTAGCATCAACGTAAGAAACGTGAAATTACAGATTTTGGCCATTCCGAATTACCACTGTTTGAGTGTGCTTATCATAATTGATATTCATTTAATTTTTCTTTCCATTATCACTCACAAAAACAATTACTTCCTTTAACTTTATTATTATTATTATTTTTGGATTTGTTTAATGGTTATTTTCAAATTTCTTGTTAAGAAATTATACTTAAGTTTTATAATTAAAAAAAGACAATTTTTAATATCAATTTTATCCATTTTGAGTAAGTTGTCATCTCAGGCAACAATGAATTCCACCAATACCAAAATTCCATCAAACGGTGATCAGATGAAGAGTAAATCTATGGGTTGGTTTAGGGTTTATCACACCTATTAGTTTTAATCGCAATTTTCATGATTTTTTATGATTGGATGTTTGATCTTAGACTACCGAATGAAAGTCCAAGCGATGTCAAGTATTTTAATACTGAGAAAACCGTTAGTCATCAACCACAAAAAGAGATCTTCATTCGGCGTCACAAGATTATTTTTCGTATTTTTTAGCATAATACAATGGAGTTATGAGAAAGTAACACCATTTTCGGAATCTAAGAATCAAGAGGTTTTTATTGACATAAGGTTGTGAGTTTTCATCACCGTTAATATCTACTAAGTTATGCTATTTGTTATGGTACTTGCATCCTTTCATGTTCATCAAAGAAACAACTACGAAGGATGAGTATAGAGCTTTGGTTGCTGCCACTTGTGAAATGATATGGATTTGCAACTTAATTACTTTCTTAAATTGGCTTGTTTATCTTCACTTCTCCGGTTCTTTGGCGTCAAATCATATGTTATTTGATAACTGAATCTACCATTAGCTTAAATAATAAAATTATGTATGTGACATACAGATAAATTAAAATTTCCAATACAATCAATTTTCATCAATCTCTCTAGGACTACTTTTAAATATTCTCTCCTTTGCAATGGCTGCCTGTTTGTCCCAATTTGTGAAAGCAGTCATAAGAGAGAGAAAAAATGACTGTACAATTGATCCAACTACTATTCCGATCCAAAGCCCTTTTCCTTTTAAATGGGCCACAAAACCAAGCACAAGCCCAACTGGAAGCCCAGCAAGATAAAATGCACCTAGATTAATGTATGCTCCTATTTTCTGCCACCCACATCCTCTTGCAACACCTGCCCCAAAACATATATTTTTTTCAGTTATTGATATGTAAAATTTTCAGGACAGTGATTACAATTATCTTTTTTTTTTTAAACGAAGTGTCACGTTGTAACTACTCAGTCCTTAAATCAATTTTAGTAGATAACATTTTGTAGAATTCGACTTTCTATTATAAATTTCACATGCAAATTCAACGATTCTAATTATTTTATATGAAATTTTTAACATAGAGTCAAATTATAAAAATTATGATCCATTAGAATTAATCTCACCGAGTAAAGACAATAAAACATCTCTATCAAAAAAACTAGTATTTTAACGAGTAGCAACTACCAAAACTTTTCCCTTTCAGAAAATTGTGAGGACATGATTGAGAAGGGGAATGGACAATTGCACACGATTTTAGAAAAAAAAAAATTGAAAGTTAAAAGTTTAACTTACCAGAAATAACTGCTTGTAAACTGTCCAAGAGAATAGAGAGAGAAAGCAAAGGAGCCATGATGGAGACATGTTTGACAATTTGTTTGTCGCTGCTATATGCATATCCTAAGATATGACGGCAACCAAACACAATAATACTTACAATAATTCCTTCAGTTCCGGAAATACTAAGCGCTATTAAAACCGCTAATCTGGCAAGTTGGGGTTTACCGGCTCCTAGTTCGTTGGACACTCGCGTGCTGCAAAGACCAACCAAGTATTATCATTTACTTTTAACTTTAATTAGTTAATCATAAAGTAATGCATAATTGTTGGATTTCCTATCTATTAGTAATATAATATTTGAGAATTATCAAAATAAAAAATGTGATAGTATATATTTATGGGCAGTACTAAAGATTCGTATATACTAGTGCAGATACTCTCTTGCAATAAAAAAATAATATAAAATTTAAAAAATTAAGTAAATAGTATTCTTTTGAAACATATATGGTATGTATAGTTGTATACAGTGTAACTACCACCATCAATTATATGTATCAAATATTGTTATTTAATTAATTTTAAAAATTTAATGCTATTTATTTCCTATATAAAATATTGAAATTTTGTTATTTGCTTCTTTGATTTTAAGTTTCATTTATTAGTAAGTTCAAAAGTTTTCCAATAATTATCTTATATCAGATGAAATAAGTTATAATATTTATATACATAGAATCTCTTATTATTATTATTAGAAGTAATTACTATTGGGTCTCTGAGATTTGACCTAATAGACTCGAAAGTCCCTCTATTTCTAAAATTGTATCAAATAGTCCCTAACTTTTTAAAATTTTACTCTGAGGTCCTTCCGTTAGCTTTTTCCGTTAGTCAACAAAAAAGTCAACGTTATTTTTTCAAAATGACAAAAATACCCTTTGG
>CANUEY010605500.1:0-12068 GCA_948099555.1 Croton setiger
AAACCAAAATATAAAAAAATTTAAACACTTTACACAATTTGCATTTTTTTTTTTTTTTTTTTTTTTTTTTTTTTTTTTTTTTTTTTTTTTTTTAACCATATTGCAGATTTTTGAAGTTTTTAAATGTTAAAAGGCATTGTAACTCTTTAGACTTTAGCTCACAGTTTAGCAACTACATGTAGAGGTGGTCACGGTTCGGGCCGCGGTTCCGGGTCTCGACCTGCCGGGCCACGGTTCATGCTCTCCTCAAACCGTAACCGGCCCGCCGAACCGGCGGTTCGACGGACCGGCGGTTAACCGCGATTCCGGTTAACCAGCAGTTAATTTAAAGGCTAAAAACCGGCGGTTCGAAACGGTTAAACCGGCGGTTCACGGACGGTTCGGGGAAGGGCGGTTCGAAGAAAATGTAACCGGCGGGCCGAATTAGGGCGGTTAACCGCCGGTTTGTCATATTTTTTTCCGAAAAAAAAAATAATGAGGAAAAAAAATTTAAAATTAAATTCTAACATAATTAAATTGATTCAAATGGATATTATTTTTTTTTTGACTCAAATTGCTTGAATAATATTTTTGGACTTCAAACTTAATAATTGTTGTAATTTTTATAAATTTAATAGTTGAAGAAAAAATTTGTAATTTGTAATTGTAAATATAAATAAGAGTGATTGTAAATGTTGATTAATTGGATTGAATTGTTTAAGAATGAAAATTAGTAAAAAACAAAATTAATTGAGGAAGAAAAAAAAAATAATAACTTCAATTAAAAAAAAGAATCTTGCTCTAAAATAAAGCCTAATCAACCATTAGGGAAATAACTAACATTCCAACAATAGAAGGATATACATATATATATCCATATAAACAACAAAAATCTGAATCAGAAAACAAAATAATTAGATTAAAAACATGAGTTTAGCAGTGATTAATGGACCGACGTTGATGGAATTTGTGGAAGATGGGAATGCATTTGAAGTATGTGTTAAGGAATGCTTTGAAATGCTTGATGTTAATGGAGATGGAGTAATTTCTTTTGAAGAACTCTGAAGGATTTTATAAGATTATGTCTGTAGGATTTGAATCGAAAGAGACGAATAATAATAGTCTTCATCATGCAATTTTTGAAAGATTTGATGCAGATAAAAATGGCGGAATTGATGTCAAAGAATTTAGGAGCTTAATGAGAGAGATTATGTTCGCTTTGGCTCATGGGATCGGTAATCTCCAGTTTTAATGGATCTTGATGCAAAAAGCTTGCTTACGAAGACTGTTGAACATGAAAATAAATGAATTTTTTATCTTCAGTTTTATTATTTTTCATATATATTAATAAAAATTAAATAAAATGTGAATTCAATTTTGTATTCGTAGAACTATTGAATATGTTAATTTTCTTTATTAAAGGGGTAAAAAAAAACACAATTAATTATTATTTTTTTAACTTTGATATGATAACAAAGCATAAATTTAGTTATTTTATGATAAATGGGGTTCAAAGATGGAATGTAAAGAAAGGGAAGAAGGCGGCGGCAACAGCAACGCTCTTTCTTCATTTTTTTTTTCATTTAAGCAGTGATTAAAAGAGAGTTAAGAAAAATAAAATAAAATTAAAGCAAGTGTTTAAAGCCGGTTCAGCCCTTGCATTTGGACCGCCGGGCCGCGCCGGTTCAGCCTCTGCAACTCGTCCTTTTTACGGCCCGCCGGTTCAAACCGCCAGGCCAATCCTTCGGTTCATGTTTGCAACTTGTCAGCCCATGTACGGTCAAAGCCCGGCGGTTCAAACCGCTGGTTCAGCCTGCCGGTTCTTGGTTTTTCAAAATTTTTTGAATTTTTCCGGTTAACCAGCGGTTCGATTCAGTGGTTCACGTGGTTTTCTCACGGTTACGGTTCGAAAATTTTATGAACTTGAACCGGCCCGGCTTTCGGCCGGTTCAGGTTACGGTTCAACACGGACCGTTTTTGTGGCGGTTACGGGCCGGTTCGACCGGCCAGCCGGGCTGAACCGGCCCATGTCCGCCTCAAACTACATGTTTATTTTCCAAATAACAGAGACAACCACAATCTAACAATTGTATCATTTTTAATTAATTAGTGAAAAGAATATCTGAGTTTTTAAAAAAAAACCTCATCTCCAATGCTTTGAAAAAAAAAAAAAAAAACCCTAACTAAAACAGTCCATAATTGAAAAAATCGGAAAAATATATCCAGGTATAACCTACAGTTGTTGTTCCGGCGGCATCTCATAGCGGCATATCGGACATAAACGGCTATACTGCAACCACTGCACAATACAATCTTGATGATACAAATGCGAACATGGCATTCTAATTCTTTCCGTTCCCGGCTCAAAATCTTCCAAACAAACAATACATCTTTCAGAATCATCAAGAATAACCTTTTCCAATGCTTCTATGGATTCTTCACTAGCAGGAATTGACTTAACTTCTTCTGCCAATGAAGCCATCTGAGCCAGGCCTTCATATTCATTATAATTCAATTCTTTCCAACTCACTTTCGATATACCAACCACAATTTTCACTTTCCGATCTTTAATTTCTTTATCCAATTCCTCTGTTAAAACACAATCAATTTCTTCTAAAATTTCTGCATTTATATGTTTTGGTGTTGCTACACTCTTTAAAAATTCAATAGCATGTATTCGCGCCATTGCTTGATCACAAGGTGAGTAAACTGGAAATTCGATTGGTTCGGGGCAATATGGATGTCGGATTTCAGGTAAGAAGACTGGATCAGGTATCAAAACATAGAGTCGAACAATATCAACGAAGAAGAATTTCATGGTGATCGTCATCGTCGAACCAGGTTGTGAAAGTGAAAGCTCGTCAATTTCTTGCTCCTCCGTACCAACACGAAATTTGTATTCGCTGTCGCCGCCGTCCATCATAGTAGACATCTTTTCAGTTTAAGCTAAGGCTTGTTTGAGCTTTTTCTTATCTCTGTTCCTTAATTTATATTAAAAAATTATGTGTCCTAGTCCTGAAAGGAGAAGGAAAAGCCGAGAAACAGATAGGGAGGGAAGGAGTGTATTTTATTACCGTAGGCGAGAGTGCACCTAATAACTTTGCCGCCTTTTCTTTTATTTTTTATTTAAAAAAAAAAAAATTCGTAATATACTTCCCAAATTCTAGTTTCTCTCTCCATGACCTGCTCCTCAACTCCCATCGTCGTTAGGGTTTCTGAAAATTCAATAATGGATCATCAATGGAGGCCAATGCCTCCTCCTCCCCCTCTTCAAGGTAACATTTGTCCTGTCTGCTCTGTTTCTCATTTCCCATTTTGCCCTTCTCACTCGCATCCTTCCTATACTCCTCCTCCTCCTCCTCCTCCTCCTTTCCCTCCATACAGTGAATACCCTAGATTCCCACCGTGTCCAGATTACCCGCGACCCGACCCATACCGCCCCGCTATGCCCCGTCCTTACCCGGTTAATGCAAATGAAGCTTGGCATAGAAACCATAGTTTCGATTACAGGGAAGGATTTGTGCAGGCTGAGTATGATTACAACAATACTAATAGCAACGGCTTTGTTGGTGAGGCTGATAGGAGATACAAACGACCTAGGGTTGATGAGGTTGGTTATGTTGTGTTTGGGCACGAGAATAACCAAAATCCAGCGGAGGATGAGCGCAGATTGAAGCTGATACGTGATCATGGTGGTGGGGCAAGTTTTGGTAGGACTCCAGATATGAGTTCTGGAGAAGGTGGTCGGTTCCAGAGTGATGGGAGCAGCTTGTATAGTCCATTCCAGCCAAATGGTCCAACTCAGCAGGCTTGTGAACCTTATGGTAATGCTAATTTGTCACATAATCGATTGAAAGGTTTGGAGTCAGCGAATAGGTCTCAGTATTCTCATAATCAGCCTCCAGTTCCACTGCCTTATGGAATGCCTAAATATATGAGAAATGATTATCAACCGGCCCCTGGTCAGGAGCCAGTAGGTTACTCGTCTTACACTGATAACAGAGGATTCAGTGCCCAGCCTCCACCATCTCCTCCTCCACCTCTCCCTGCTTCCCCACCTCCTCCTCTTCCGCCATTGCACCCTTCGTCTGAGTTTAAGACCTACCCTTCACCACCCAAGACGTCCTTGTTTCCAGTTCCTATTAGTATCTCAGTTATTAATCCCTATTTGCAGAATAAGCCGCATTCTCATACTACAAATTCCTTTTCCTCGGAGGTATTGCTTCACTGATGCCTGCTTTATGGATTGTGATGTTGAATCCCTTTGCTTGAATTTTCATTTGTATACTTTTTGCAGGAATGGCAAACGTCTTCTCTGCTAAAGCAGTCATTTTTGGATAAGCCAACTATCGTTGATGCTTCCCAATTGTTTAAGCAGCCTCATCGGGCATCCCGTCCTGGTCACATTGTGATAATCCTTCGAGGCCTTCCTGGTACCTGTTTTTGTCGTTTGGTTTCTAATTGTTTGATGCTTTGTTTTTTTTGCTATTCCTTTCTCTGCATATACTTATCATTTGTCATGATGCTTTCAAATATTTCGATACGAACATATATGTATGCACATGGATCAAACTATAAACTTTTGGTCTTTTGTCTGGTAAAAATCATAAAGTGCAAAATTTCAAAACTTGAAAATTTTTATTGTACGAAGGAATTCAGTATCAAGTTAGGGAAGCAAGGTGCTAACTAGTTTAAAGTAACTTTTATGTGTTGGATTGACAGTTACAATTTTTATTTTTTTCTGTACGCTCATAGGTAGTGGTAAAAGCTATTTGGCAAAGATGATGCGTGACCTGGAGGTTGAAAGTGGTGGTAGCGCCCCACGAATTCATTCAATGGATGATTACTTTATGACTGAAGTTGAAAAGGTTTGCCAGTTCTATGAGGCATTCATACTTCATGTTCTTTCTTATAGTTCCATGAATTCTCAGGGAAATTCTTCCTTTTTCATGGCTATGTGCACAGCAAGAAATTTTCCTTTAGTAAGGTTTTCATATTATTATTGTATATGATGCTAATAAGATTTGTTTTTGTATCCAAAAAGATAGAGGAAATTGATGCTTCAAAAACTTCTAGCTTGGGTAGAGGCAAGAAACCAGCAGTAAAGAAGGTCATGGAGTACTGTTATGAGCCTGAAATGGAAGAGGTAATGCTATCAAATTTATATATAATGATAGAAACAAAGTTAAAATAAATTGTTCTGGTGGAAATTGCTGAACAAATTATGTTTTCTCAATTGTGAAGTCACATATAATGAGACGGCTTAGAAGTTAGAATACAGTTAACCTTTTTTTTTTTTTTTTAATCCCAACTACGATTAGCATTTTGACTTCTTGCTTGCGTGAGTATCAGTTTTTTACAAAGTAATGAAAGTGAAATGAGTGTTGCCTGTGTTCTAGTGAATTTTGGTTTGACTAAAATTGCTAATTTGATGATATGGTAACTAGAACCACCACTTTTCTGGCGTTTGTATACTTGAATTTGAAAGTGCAACTGAAATGAGAATAAGAAAATCAATATTGAACATGGAGATAAAATAAATACATAGTGACTAGGGGGTGGTGTTGATGTAAGCCATAGTGTTTGTGAAAGGGTCAATGGATAAACTTGAAATTTTGTGTATCATAAATGTTCTGAATATTGAAATGGGATGCTAGAGGAAGGCCCGAGGATGTTTGAACTGAACATTTTTGGTTTACGGGAAGTGCTTGTACTTATAACTTGTTATGTTTATACATCTCAAATTGATCCTTGGATGTGCCTTTTCTTTCATTTAGAGGAAAAAAGTGTAGCCATATGAGCTCTCTACTTTTCTCTTGTATTACAATGGCTTAATTTTGAAGTCTGTGGCATGATGCATAAAGAATTCAATTGAGCACTTGTTTTCACTTGGCATGATCTATTTACCTACGGTTTTGTTCTCCAAAATAGGCATATCGGGATAGCATGCTGAAAGCATTCAGGAAGACCCTTGAGGAGGGAATTTTCAAGCTTGTTATTGGTATGAGCTTTTTATTTTTTGAATTAACCTTTAACTTATGATAAAGATAATTATTATCTTTTTTATAAATTTCCATAATATTTAATTGGTTTCTTCAAACATGTAGCCATTCAAGGATAGTGGCATTCTTGAGATGAACATTTCTTTCAAGATGGAGTATATTTAGTACATGTTTTCTTAGCCAAACTTGTTGGGTTGCTTCCTTTAGTTTGGTCATGTTGTGATTTGAAGCTCTTTGATTTGATCTATGATTTCTTGCTTCTGATAATAGCTCTAAGATCATCTCCTTTGAAATGCACGTTGCTGTATTAAGTGGAGCATATGAAAGTCAAAACATGTGTATTCCCATCCCTTTGTTTGGTGTAAACTAATTTGAAGTATAGATTTTTATATATAAATTATAGAATTTGGTTTAGTCATGTCATGTATGTGTTAAAATCCTTAAAATTGAAGTCGTGGAGATGGAGTAAATTTTCTTTCATACCAAACTTGAAAACATGAATTCCAACTAAAATCTGCAAATTTTTGTAGGACTATTTATACCATACAAGGCCTTATTAATATTATGATAGTCTTCATCATTATATTAATGTCTTAATAAGGAAAGTTTCAAACTATTAGCTTGAAATTGCAATCGAATTACACAAACTTTTTTAGGATTCATTTATACCAAGCAGGCCTTATTAATATTATGAGTCTTCATCCAAGGAAATTTTCAAATATTGGATTAGAAGTTAGACAAAATAATTAGTTCTTCTGGTTCTCCTGGCTTGTTAAGGCATTAAACAACTTAAATGATCTAGTCTAATGATAGATTTAGTGGTGATGCAGTGCTTGTGCACTGCTCTCATTTTCACTAACTACAGATGCAGTTTTGTTCGGCAATTGACCCTTTTGTGCTGGTATGTTTGCATCGTCTTAGTGGATGACCGCAATCTGCGGGTAGCTGATTTTGCTCAGTTTTGGGCAATTGCAAAGGTATATCCTCACTTCTCTCTTGTTCACAATCTCGCGATAATTTGTTGTCGTTTTCCAGTTCCCTGGAATGTGTTAAGGTCTGTAGGTCCTCATTCACATATGTGGATCCCTAATGAATAAGTAAATAAGTAAATCTGCTCTGATTTTTTTTTTTTTTTTTGTTCTTGTTTGGTGGTTTGCTGCTTTCCATACTTGCTTGGTTTTCAATGCTCATTCTCTTAGTCTGCTGTTAGCTTTTTTCCCCCCCTTCTTTGTTGTTTTCTGGCAGCTTTCTGATATATCTTGCATCTCTCTCTCTCTCTCTCTCTCTTCATCCACACACAACACTTTGTGCTATAACTTCTTTGGCATTTCTTGTGCTCTGTCTTGCAATTTCAGTCTATGAGAGTTTAAATTAAAATTCAATGTGTAATCCTTGTACAAATGTTTGTTTTCAGCTGAGAAATTGGAATACTTCGTAATTTTCATATACAGTAATCACAATGATACATTCTTCTGCAAATTCTTATAAATTCCTCTTCTTGAAGACTTTTATTTTAAGAGTTTCTAATTGAACAATCCTTGTCAAATTAGTAAACTAAATGCCTCAAAGGGTGTTTTTTGTGGCCAATATAACATATATACCATAGCTAATATCAGTTGTTATTTTGTAACTGTTTATTTGCAACAATAACTTAAAATTTTCTCCATTTGCTTCTGCCACCATTATTTGGATGGGAACTTTCTTGTTAATTCTTTGAAGGGAATCTCTTGAATTGAATTGCTGAATAAAGTTTACATGGATGGCTAAGATGTTACAATTATGGATGCTATGTGTTGCATCATGTACTTGTTAACATCTATGTCATATTGAAGCATATTGCTGGTAAAAAAAAATTATTACTAAAGATGCAAAAAACTGGATATTATGTTCTTGACTTTGTTGTTCAAAAAATGAGTCTTGTTTTGTGTTCTAGCCGTTGAAAAATCAAATTTAGTGGTCGATAATCTGGATATCTTTGCTGAGTTCCTACTGAACTACTGTGTTTTTTACTGTTTATTTTACTCAAGCTTCACCCATTACTCAAGATTAGAATGTTTTTCATGCCAAAAAACTGGATTCTGTAATATTGGCTGCTGTCTTAAAAATTATCATTAAAATTATTGCCATTTCTTAGTTATCTATTTAAAAACTTCTGTACATCTGTTAATTGCTTTACTCACTGGTTTCTGTTTTCTTTTTCCAGAGATCTGGCTATGAAGTTTACATATCTGAAGCTACATATAAAGACCCTGCGGTTAGTATATAAGTTGTTATATTTTTTTGAGATTTATAATTTTGATATATCAATTATCGCTTTAATTAGAAATTCATGCCTCACCCCTGTCATAAATTTTTCTAAATGGTGTTATCATGTCAATGATCTGTGGAATTTCAGGGCTGTGCAGCTAGGAATGTACATGGATTTTCTCTTGATGAAATACAAATAATGGCTGGGCAATGGGAGGAAGCTCCAGCATCATACCTCCAGCTGGACATCAAGGTTTGTTATGTTTACATCTCAATTTCTACTTTTTAGCTATCATTGTAATTTTTTGACAGTCCTGTCATAGATGGAGAGGGTTAGACATATTTTGAGTTCACTCATTAGAGTAAATATCCTTGCATTATCTTACTAGCAGTTAATGTTTAGTTCACAAGATGAATTAACTTTGTTTATCATAACATGTTCATAGAATTGGGAATTTTTCTTTCTTCTGACTAATGCTAACTTTCTGATCTTTTTTTACTGGTATGACAGTCATTATTCCATGGAGATGACCTGAAGGAAAGTGGAATTCTAGAGGTAAAGTGATGTCATATCTTACTGATAACTGATGTCTTTTCTGTACATTGAGTTCAAGCTGAACTATATAGTCCACTTTGTTGATCAACTTTTTTAGTTGCTGCAAATAGTTTATATTTTTTATAGGCATCAGGGTATTTTAGTGCCATCGTTTGAACTTAAATACATCATTATGTCAAACAATTCAGGTTGATATGGATACCGAAGATGGTACTGGTGAAGACAATCCACCTGGAATGCAGGAAAGAAAAGCTGTGAAGATTAGCCCTCTCTTGGAGAATGATGTACCTCAAGGTACGTGTTTTGATTCATCTGCTAATACAAAGCTTGTTCAGTTTTATTGGTCTCCTATTTACTTTTGTCATTTTAAACTATAGTTCCTTCAAAAGATGGGAAGAGATGGGGTGTTGAGGAGGACCATCCAACAGGAGTCAAAGAGTTGGGTAAAAGTAAATGGTCAAATGATTTAGATGAAGATGATATTGACATATCTAAAGGCACAAAGGGCAATGTAAATGCTCTTTCTGGGTTAATTCAATCCTATGGAAGGCAAGCAAAATCTGTGCGCTGGAGTGACCAGGTAAAGATTATGCTTAACTCAGGATATTGAAAGGATCCTGTGTGGTAGGGTCTTTAATATTACATGTTTGATTATCTTAGGTGAGGAAATATAAAGTGTTATGTAAACCACGATGGTGGGATGCTCCTTTTGTTGGCTCATATATGATAATATGCCCGTCAGATGTCCGTTGCTATGTTTTGTGGATGATTTTTGTTTGTTTTGTTTTTTGCACTTCACCTGTTCCATGACCTATCTTTTTACCAATTACCGTGGCATTAGCATAATAATTTCAGTAATATTCTGTTTTATTAACTTTTCTCTTTAGTTTCTTCTTACCATTATCATCTCTATTACCCCAGACATGGGTAAGGGTATCAGAAAGAGAGATGCACATTTAAGTGTCAGACAGCAATTTTTATGTTTTGTATTTTTTGGTTTATATTGGAGTGTCCATTTGCCACACCCTTGTCTGAATGTCAAGTATCTGACATGGGTATGCTAGGGAAAATGAAAGTGGGGGTAACATAGATTATCATGCTTTTGTCCAGGTTGGCAATAGTGGTTTTTCTATAGGGGCAGCAAAGAAGGCAAATTCCAAGTCTTTGGTGATTGGACCAGGTGCCGGATACAATTGGGTAAGTTCTGCTGGTATGGCAAGACATTTTCTTTTTTCTGTTTATTATCATATTATAGATGGTTGAAAATGAATTTTACTTGATTAATGTTTTGGTCCTTGTAATTATCAATTTGAACACTCGCTCATGTACAAGTTGCATTTTTTCAGTGTTTGCTGAAAAGGTTGCCTTCTGGACATGAAAGCTCCATTTAAGCTTGTAATGCGATTCTGGTTGCTCTACTTTAAACAGATCTTTATCTTTATTTTGTTATATAATTCTTGCAGAAGTCGAACCCAACACCCAAAGAGGAAAGCATTACAGTAACAAAAAGTATCAGCGAGTCGAAGAGGCAGAGTGTATTTCAGGAACGACTCCGCGCTGAGCGCGAGTCATTTAAAGCTGTTTTTGATAAGAGAAAACGGCGGATTGGAGGCCTTCATTTGGAGGAGGAATAATGAAATTCCCCCTATTGATTTTTGATACTTTTTTTTTGGGTATTATTTACCCTGTAATTTTATTAGATTCAAGAGGAAAATTGTAGTAAAGAACTCTCCTCTTGTTGTACGTGTAATCAATGCGAAACCCCGAGTATTACCAATTGTTGATTACCAACATGCTTCAGACGTGCATGAATTTGTAATTATCTTCTTTCTGATTGTTTGTAATTTACTACAAGATAAAAAACCACCAGCAATGTTTTCAGCAAAACACCACCATTTTCATCTTCACCGACGAACAAAAGTCCATACGCAACAACCTTCGTATTCCAACTCGTCATGGATCGTTGAACTGGAGAGTTGTCAAGGGTTTCGTTTGGTCGGAGAACAATGAAGCTACTATTGTTCTAACGAGGCAACATGATGTAGTTGATGGAGGCTAGTGTCTGATTGCTTTGGAAAAGAAAAAGAAGAGATGTTTGGATATATGTATTACATATCCTTTCATATGTATATATAATATAGTAAATATGATATATATAGTATACTGTCATATATACTATATGTACCATCTATCTATATATATACACGCATATGTACCATATAAATATACATATGTTATATATGGTATACTGTCATATATATCATATGGTACATACATATATGGTATATATGATGCATATATCCAAAGAATATCTCTAATTCATTTTCTTATTATCTAAAACAAGCAAACCCTAGATGCCTAGATGCCGTTAAAATTTCTTTAAATCCTCCAAAATTCACATCAACTCTTCTTCTCCTTTTTCTTCAAAACATGAAGAAAACAGATGATGGTTTTAAAAAATGGATGGTATGATGGTGATGAAACAGAATAGTAGTCAACAGGCTATGGTGGGTTGTTAGGGTTTCGATCGGGAGGAGAAGGTAGTGAAACTAAGGGATTCAATTTGGACGATAGGGATGGCGATGTTGTGGTTCAAGTGGTGGTTATGATGTTGTCGTCCAATAGGTTCAGAAAAAGAATCGGACACAGAGACTCTTATGTTTAGCTTGGAGTATGATTATAATTTAACCCTTAAAAATACTATTTACTTAAATAACAAAATTAAGTACTATTTACCAAAATCAAAATTTGGAATATGTTATTTCCTATTATTTCCCATGAATTTATTGGTAAAGAGATGTAATACCAGTTCTTTTAAAAATAGTAAGATCTTTGGCGCCAAAAAGAAAGGGTTGATTCGTATCATCTTGACTTGGTTCTGATTTTTCTATTTTTTTTTAAGAATATTGAGTCGAGATCTTCTCCTACCAGTATCGAATAGAACATGAAATTATTGATTATGGATGGTTAATCTGTTTTGAATTCGGTTCAAAAGCTAAACAAATACTTGATATGTGAGCTGAGCTTGCTTCTAGCTTTTAAGCATGCAAAAAGTCTTATAAACGTGTTCGCAAACTTAGTTTTATTTAAAATTAATTAAATGATGTTATTAACTCGAGTTTGATTTTAAAATTATAAAACTTGAAAAGATTTTTCTCAAAACTAGTATTTATTATTTATTGGTTGTTGCTTATAGTTTATTTATAGATTTTTAAAAAAAAGCCATATATATATATATATATATATATATATATATATATATATATATATATATATATATATAT
>CANUEY010605737.1:0-21207 GCA_948099555.1 Croton setiger
ATTTTTTTCTTCTTCTGTTTTTGGTGTAGGTGCAACAATGGTTCCCATTAGCTGGACAGAGATGCAATGCCCATTGACTGGCCTAATTGAGCAAAGAAAGGTTGCGAAAGTTGGAAGTTAAATATAATGAGAATGGCGTTTTCTTCCTGAAATTTCATAGAGGAAGTGCACGTTCAATTCCATGTTAGATAGGGGTTAATTTTTTACCTGTACAATTTATTTGAGATTGGTGTTGCTGCTTCTTGAGGCTAATTCGGCGTCCCGATTTCGACCATAAGTTGTTTGATTTCTCTCTTTCATTCATAAGTACCAGCTGCTAACTAACGATTGTTGATTTAGTTAACTTTTAAATTAAGCCTTTTATTTGTATTGTATGTATCGGGTGGATAGGTTAAACCCGAATCAAAACAACGGTATATTTCAATAAACTTTCAACAATTTTTGGCACAAAAATGTAGTATTTTGTGGGTTAAGTCCAATTGGTTTGAGTTAAGTTATTATGAAATGGAAGACTTTCTAAAGAACAGTCGTGAAGGTGTACTTGGAGAATCCCGAGACCTATCAAAAATAGTTCAGTGGAACCATCATTTTATTGTTGGGAAAGAGTGTTCTATGGGTTTATGGCAATGGAAAGAATTTTTCATGGGCGTTTCTATCTAGACATTGAGAAATGTGGTAATGTATGTGTGGAGGGAGAAATTAGCAAACTGCTTACAAGAAGGGACTAATTTTCTAGTAATACTAATATCAAAGGATAAAACTAATTAATATTATGTATCATTTTTATCTTCATCCGAGGCAAGCTTTGCACGAAAATAAACTGACAGTTACTAATACACAATTCTACAGCCGTTATGAACGATACCTATGAATCATTGGTAAGCTTGATTCTTCAGATTCGTATGCCTCCCTTCAACAACCCATCAATAATCCGTTTAAGATAAGCGAAAATGTTTGCAGCTGCTACTCAAATTTCTTGATCAATGACAGATCATTCAACATCTTCTCAATTGCTTCATCATCATGAGCCCGCCCTTTTGTCTGTGTTATAACCTCATTCCATTAAATAATAATATAGAAGAAATAACTATGGACACCTAGAAAATCAAGAGATGATTATAACTTTTTCTAATATGAAACCCATTAAATAGTCTCCAGCACTGTCTATTCTATTAAAAGTTATAACCAGAGAATCAAGCTAAACTAACTCAAAAGAGAAAAGGACAAGATTTTCAACTGGTGGTACCTTAATGGAAGGCACCATAGCAATAGCCTCCTCCACAGTTTCAGGGCAAAGATTGCCGAGCACACATAGCTGCACAAAATGATAGAAAACTTTAATGGTTTGCTATTTCTGGTCAAACTTGCCAATTTCGGTTCAGAGATTCACACTTTACCTCAAATTCAGCCAACTGGTATCGGCTTAGAATTCTGGGGAATTGGTTAAGTTCTACATTTTCATAGTATTGCATATGATTACTGACAAAGGAGACAAAATAAAACAAGATGACTAGGAAGCAGACTAGGTTTTATCAAAACCTAAAGTGATTATCATTGTTTTGTTGCAAAGTTGATTCAGTATATGCTAGTAAGACTTCATTACCATTGTATATTGAATACTACAAAACGAGAACAGGGTTAGATATGCTAGGAATATATTATCATTTCAACGATGTTAAAGGATACTCTCGAACTTGTCTGACAGCATCAGGGTTTTTATATCGGCTAAAGCGCTTCACATACTGAAGTGACTTCTCAAATACCCTGAAAATGGAAGAAACAGTTTTCACTCCTTTGACAAGAAAAATAAAGTAATGCAGGCTAGTATCATAAGACGACATCATTAAATAGACAACACCAGTTCATGACCATACACAACAAATTTTGCCATTGTAAAACTGAAAATGCACCCATGCAGATGTTTTATAGCAATCCTAAATAGGTTATACTTTACACATTATACTCAATGTATAATATCTTTTCCAAATCGCCAAGCTTGAGCCAACTGATTGTCTCGTGTGTAATACATTATACTCTGAGAGTTGCACCAGTACTTACTGAGAAATTTGGGTCGTTGGATCATCAGACATCTGCTGAAGCTGTTCGTATTTGTGTTCAAGAATTAAGGCCACTTCACAGTTCATTAAGCATTTGGCCTTCAAAAACTCTGCGAGAATGCAGGAAAGTCCATCATTATACTAGTGTCAATACATCCCCAAGCAGTGAACACTAACGAATTGAGCCAACAACAAAAACACAATATTGAAGAGCAAGAGTGGCTATTCCTTTTACCGACACAAAAGTACTAAAGTCTATCACAGCAATAGGTTATCATTCCTTTACAATCACTCTTAATAGTCTCAACCTCAATCACAATACTACCCAATTGTTAATTTCCTATTTCCCTTTACATTCTTCCATAAAAAATAGATCTGTTTGTATCCTTACCATCTCCAATTTTGAGCTCAGCAGCATTTTCTTCCTCTTCTCCAGACATGCTGAAAACAAAACCTATAGTAAACCGGAAAAAGAAAATCAGCATCTTGTCTTAAAAAATAAAAATCAATTATACTGACAACAAGATACAGAAACTCATAATTTAACTTTGAAAAAGAGGTATAGGAAACCAGAAAAAAATGAAAGTGTTCCGAAATAGGAAAAGATAAATTGTTAATACACCAGCAGAAATAGATGAATGCACCATATACCGTGGTTATCAAACTCAATTTTCCAACCTAAAATTGGAAGAAAGGTTGTAAAACCATAAGATTTTATGACCTACTGGAAAAGGCTTTGAACATAATGTAATTACATATTCTACACATTAAAAAAAAACCCTTAAAAATAAAACATATTTAAACCGTAAAAAATGAAATAATCTACTTATAAAACCATAAACAATTGTTCTGACTACCATCATTAATATAAAAGGAACTTTTTTTTTTTTTTCAAAATAGTAATAATAATATCTCTAAATTAGCATTAATACAATGACTAAATAAACAGATGCTGCAATATTGGTATATACAAGAAAATTAAATCCAGGAACCATGAAAATTCAAACAGCCAAATTAAATGTGCAAATTCAACCTCAAGAAGATACTTTAATTACACAGCAGATAAGAGAGACATTAAAGGAAAAAAAGCGCTTCAAATTGTTTGGAACAGAAACTCAAGCAATGGATGGCATCAAATTTTCCTTTCTATTATGTTCCATAGATTTTAAAAGAGCTAAATATTACACCGATGAAAATCAATGACAAAAACACCAAAACTAAATCTTGTGTCTATGCAACTACACCTTAAACAATCCGAACAGCGAATACTGGAGTAAAAAGATGAATACAAAGAGAGAGAATAGGGAGAAAGTGACTGACGATTAAAAGGAAGTGAAGATTCTAAAGGATCAAGTTGATTGAACCTGAGATTGAAGCAAAAGTCGATTAGAAGAGCAGAATTGTAGATTGAGAAAACGATATGCAGAGCCAAAAGCCAAACGCAATTTGGGAATTTGATTTGGTATAAAAGAAAGGGAAAATTGTTTTTAGGTCCTTAATTTATTTATTGTTATACTGATGGGTCTTTTCAATCCCTCCTCTGTTAAATAGAGTCGAAATTACTAAATTACCTCTAAATCTAATATTTAAAATTAAAAAGAGGAAAAAGATATTTTTTCCATATTATCCTATCCAAAATCGAAATCACAAAAAATCAGTTAATGTCAAAAACCACCAAAAATGAAAACGCCAATCTATTTGCAGAGACAAAAGAAATGGCTTCTATTCGTCTTCTCCTGCGACCTCTTCCCTTACTCTATTCCTCAGTAAACCTTTCATTCCTGAGAAACTCAGGCAATGTATCCTCTCTAATCTCCTTCAAGTCCAGAAAATTACTACAATCGAAACCCATTACAGTTCCACTTCTTGCTCTGACGGAATCATCAGATTCTTCTTCCCAGTCTCTTGACGAGTCCTCTCGAGTTCTGCTTCAGCAGCTCTCTGTATTCGCCTATACATAGCCTTTAAATGATCACTTTTTCTATAACAACAAATCTACATTGTAAGCTTTAACTTATTTTATGATTTGTAGGATAGTTTTGATCTTCCTTCGGATTACTTTAAACAATTACCTCGCGATCTTCGACTCGATGTGAGTAAATTTGGTTTCTCTTTTTTGAATTATTACTATTTTTGTTCATGAATTGAGAGAATTTCTTGTTATATTCGACTATTTTGTGCAGTTAAACGATGCGGCTTTTGATCTCTCAAATGGACCTGTTATTGATGAGGTTAGTTTTGTTTGGTTACTGGAATGAAGTGATTACGCATTGAGAGCTAGAATGAAAAACTTTTCTTGTTTCAAAATTGAAATCACCAAGGAACTGATAGCTGTAATTTTGGTTTTAGTGTGGTCAAGAGCTGGGAGAAGTTTTGTTGAATCTCTCCCGAGCATGGGAATTAGCTGACGCATCAACTTCCTGTGAGTTAGCTAGAAAGCTTCCTTTGCTGGAGACTACTTTAACAGGGAAGGCTAAGGCAGGCAAGAATCGAAGCTTACACTGTTGATGCTAAAGATTTTGTTATGATACCTTATTTAATTTTTTTGCTGTTTAGCATTTGGCAAACGTTTGTTATCTGCTGGAAGGAGGTTCCAAGGAATGGGGCAGTATGGTCAGGGTGAAATGCAGAAGGTAGCTTCTGTAATTTGAAAGGTGGAATAGTGCCTTTGATTGTTGTTATTGCTGTTTCTTATGATTCCCCTAATGTGTTCTTTAGAAAGTGATAAACACTTTGAATATAATTTGCGATTTGAGATGGAATGATTCACAGTAACAGTAGGAATGATGCTTGTGTGCAACCGTATGCATTGTTTAACTTGTTTCAGTTTTTAAGCATCTTCCTGAAACTTTTCTTTAAATTATTGAATCTATTCAACTTTCTGTGCGCTATAAATAATCAGATGATACTTTGACATGGATCCAAATGCCATAAACTGTTTAGACATGTTGTTACAGCATGGTAACTAGTTGATATTTAAATTCTGCACTCCACTTACTGTGAGTTTCTTGAAACACATTCATTGTACAGCTTGTAGAAAAGGATCACATGCTTTTGCTGTTGTAGTTGTCATGTTCAACCTGTGCTTTTAACTGGTTCTCAATTGTATTTAGCCTGCTGGTCACTTTATAGTGGATATTTGTCGTATTTTCTCTCTGTGGCTTTCTTTTCTCAAGCAAATAATTATCCTTTGGTGCTGCTGTGTGCTTTGCTTGTTAAGAAGAATTATGAATACGTTATGCTTATTATTATTTATAGCTTAAGATTTAAGAATAATATTCTGAGAGTAGTGGACCTTTTCTTTTCTCCTACTGAACCTTCATAGGTTGCACAAGCAATGATTACAACTGGAAAATTTCTGTCTGCAAGTCCAACACCAACAACAGATGAAGAACCAAAGAAAGATACAAGAGTCTTCAAGGTAGGCAATAAGCTATATGTGTTAGGAAATTATATAAAACAGATACATATAATATGAAACTTACAACCATTTCAATCCTTTCTGCAGTTTGGAGAACTTCAGGTTGCAGTAACAGCTGAGAAAGCTAACATTGGAGCTGCCATTGCAGTTGTTTTTGGGTAAATATTGCATTTTAACCTTAACTGTATTCATTTTTATTTTTTTCCAAAAAAAGGACTGATATGTTTAAACATCATTCTTAAATGTAGGATTCTTTCATGGCAAATAAGTCAAGGCATTCAAAGCATACCAGAGAGTTCACTGCAGTATGCAAATGACAATGCTTTACTGCTGGCGAAGGTATAAAGTTCTCTCGTTGAATTACATTGGCATTGATTTCCCAAAGTTCTTATTTAGTTATTGTTACAACGATTTTTTGCATACAGTCTTTAAGAGGAGCTCTACTTGTTACCTTTTACTCATCAACGATTCTGTCTGCTTTCACCTCTGTTGGATTAATCTTGCTGGCAAGACAACTCAAGTCAGAGGAAAAGTGAGCGTATGAGTTCACAATAGCATCAGTTTTGCTTATTGACAATCATCTTATCGTGTGATTTATGTTCATGAGTTCCTTATACCACCGCTGGCCTAAAGAGACTTGTTTTTTTCTCTATGAATGACCCAAGGACAAAATTATGAAATCAAAGTGTTGTAGTCCCCAGTTTCTGGTATTTGACTTGTTATGCCTTTAAAAATTTTAACTTAGAAGGTACTTTGGTCGTGTATATGTGGCACAATCATTTATGTATAATTTTGCTATGTACAGTACAGTCATTTGATAAGTAAAGGTACATATATTTGAATTACATTGGCATTGATTTCCCAAAGTTCTTATTTAGTTATTGTTACAACGATATTTTGCATACAGTCTTTAAGAGGAGCTCTACTTGTTACCTTTTACTCATCGACGATTCTGTCTGCTTTCACCTCTGTTGGATTAATCTTGCTGGCAAGACAACTCAAGTCAGAGGAAAAGTGAGCGTATGAGTTCACAATAGCTTCAGTTTTGCTTATTGACAATCATCTTATCGTGTGATTTATGTTCATGAGTTCCTTATACCACCGCTGGCCTAAAGAGACTTGTTTTTTTCTCTGTGAATGACCCAAGGACAAAATTATGAAATCAAAGTGTTGTAATCCCCAGTTTCTGGTATTTGACTTCTTATGCCTTTAAAAACTTTAACATAGAAGGTACTTTGGTCGTGTATATGTGGGACAATCATTTATGTATGACTTAAATTATAATTTTGCTATGTACAGTCATTTGTACATATATTTATATGTTACGAATAGTTCTGTTTGGTATGTGATTTTCAGCTTGTGATATTGTCATGGAACCAAAAGTGACATTAACATTATTGGAAATTTTACGTACCAACTATTAAGATATTCTTATTCTTATCATATAATAATGTTGCTGTCCATTTTGACGCTGAGGAAAATGTGTAAGGTGGCACAAAATTGAATGTGAATTATTTGAAGGGTATTTTTTCCAACATAACTTTTGATAGAAGAAATTACTTTGAGAGAGAACAAATTTGTGTTATGTAATGTGATATGCTATATTGTTGGATGCATAGATGGGCCTTCTAGATTTCAGGGCTTTAACACATACAATTAACGGTTGAAGATCAAAAATTTGGAAACGCCTTCTAGATTTCAGGGCTTTAACACATACAATTAACGGTTGAAGATCAAAAATTTGGAAACGTCTCACTTGTAGTAAGGCAACATTAGTATATGATTATTGATTTACTTTTTTGGATTTACCCATCTGTTTTCCTTTCATCAAACGAGGAGCGCCTCAAATCACGAGCGCCGATTAATCTTGATTTGAACCAGGTAGAATCATTAAGTTTTAATACAGATGCATTTCTTAAACTTGAGACCATTGATTAAATTAGAATAAACTCTTACCAGTTAATCTACATGCTTGGTTGTATGGTAATTAGCTGTTGATAATATCATTTTAATGTTAGTTAACCTACAATTCCTTTTAATCCTCAGTTTATAATCATCTATTACTTTGGATTTTATTGTTTCTAAAACCAAGCAGTTTAAATATTTGGGTTCGGTATTTCAAAATGAAAGTCGTATAGATAAAGATGTGACACATAGAATACAGGTAGGATGGATGAAGTGGAATGGTGCATTGGGAATCTTATGTGACAAGAAAATACATTTAAAGGTGAAAGGTAAATTTTATAAGACGGTGGTTTGACTAGCAATGCTCTATGGGAATGAGTGTTGGGCAACATCTCCAAAGATGAATGCAAGGATGTTAAGATGAATGTGTGGTCATACCAGACTGGATAAAATTAAGAATTTAAGAATGAACATATTCGACAAAAAGACCAAGTAGTGAAGGTTAGTGTTAAGGTGAGATAAGGTAGACTTAAATGATATGGACATATGTTACAGAGGTCTTCTCATGCGATAGTTCGTAAGCACGATGATTTGATGGTTGAGGGGGTTAAGAGAGGTTGTAGAAGACCTAACACGGTTTGGAAGGAAGTGATAGTTAGAGATTTGAGAGCCTTAGATATTGATGCGGATTTTTCTAATAACAGACTTGAATGGAACATAAATTCCGTGTCATAAAGGGACCTAAGGCTGGGAATGACTGTTATCGTTGTTCTTTGATCTTAGAGTTGAGGATCCATATAACCGATCTCAACTTGTTTGGGACTAAGGCTGGTTGTTGTTGTCGTAATGCAACAACAGAGACAAATAAGCAGTTGTGCTGACATCAAAACCTTGAACTTTACCTGATTTCGAAATTCCAAGTGATTAATATTCTTCAGCTTGTGAAGAGGCAACCCTTGAGAAGTCATATAATAACTAAATAATGCTGTCTCTTTCTGATGATGTATTAGCTTAATTACAGGTAATGTATTCATTTAAAATTAATCAAATTATTATTTTGAATCTTCTTTATTTCATAGCATGTTCTGCAGATTAAATATTCTTTGCCAACTGATTTTATATACAATTTTATTTTTAAAAAAAAAAGAAAATTTAAAATTCAGATTCCCAAGTGCCTGAGAAGCTCAACTACTTGAATATATAAGATATAATTTTACCGTCACTATCTGATGATGCAGAGCATAACCTTCAGTTTCTGAAATTGTATTTCTATATATGGCTCTAACTTCGTAGAGAGGTCATGTCCTTTGCCTGTTGCTGACTCTTCCATCAATTTCCCATATTTACATCATATTTATTTGTTTTTCTCAGAAAAACTTTGATTGATCGTCTGTTAGAAATATGCAATTACAGTCATTTATTTGAGCTTCTTGGTTAATAGATTCTATTTTCACATGGATTTGAAGCTAAACATAGAATTTATGACCAATGATTCCTCTTGGTTGAGCTGGGCTGCTTGTTTAACATGTCGTTAAATTTAAATTAGTCAATAAAATAGGCTAATTATTCAACTAATCTAGCTACTAATGTGTTACCATTCGTCCAAGATGGAAGACTTTTTAGCAGATGTTGACCCTTTTATTGAAAAAAGAAACAAAAAAATACAATGGGATGTTTCCATCAATGGCGTCATTATAATATATCTACACTGTAATTTAAGTATATAATTGCAATTTGTTGATTATACAATCAATGAATTTGTATGACTAATAAAGTTTAATTGCTGACATAATTTGGATCTGGATTTGTGTTGAAAACAATAATCTGAAAATCATTGATGTTATGTAATTATACTGAGCTGACCAGCTGAGTATTTGGTTGAACCGAACTGAACCAAACCAAATTTCTACTTTATCAAATTAGACAACTGAATTTTCTATGCTACTGACGCAAAATAGGACTAAACTTACAAACTGTTTCAATTTTTCTATGTATAAAATTTAAATTTTTGGATCAAACCGATGACCAAACCAAACAGAATCCATCAAACCAATCAATTTCTATTTTTGATTGGGTGGAATTATAATTAGATTTTTTTTTTTTTAATATGTGGATTGGAATAAAGCAATAATTATAACTATAATTTTGTGTATTTCCAATAAATTCTTAAATTGTCTGTTAGCTGCATTGATAATCCACCTCGAAAATGGGATAGCAGTGTGTCCAATTGTATATTTTCCCAGAAAAAAAATTGATCACATGTATTTTGTTGTACCACTCTGGACCACTCCATTTCATTACACCCATTCACTATTGCACTCACTGATTGACCCTTTGACTTCTATCCTTTTATATAAATTATTTTTCATATACAAATTTACGTATATGTATATATATATATATATTTTTTTTTTTTTGTTAATTAAAATTTAGTAATAGGAAAAGGAAACAAAATAATTAAAATAAAGGAAAGACCACGACCCTCGTTGCCAGAGGTGTGTCGCAGGTTTTTTTGTAATATTTTATTTTTTGATAAATTAGTGAGCCCACAGTAAAAAAAATTGTAGGTCGTTGCGAGACATCTTTGGCTACGTGATACGCTGTTAAAATAATTGAATATAAAATATAAAACTCTTTTTATTTTTGCCTTACTCGTATTTTATAACATTTTCTTCTCCTATAAATACAGCTTCACTAAATATTTTTTCTTTTGTATAGTCATCTCTCATTTATTCTCCACCATGGATTCCATAACTTGCTCATCCTCAGAGCTAGCTTCTCTTCTCTCTACCACCACAAACACCACCGCAGCGGCGGCTTACCTGTGTTCCAAGATTTCCAACCTATCCAACCAGCTTTCAGACACAACTTATGCAGTAAACAACACTTATCTTCTTTTCTCTGCCTACTTGGTTTTTGCCATGCAACTGGGATTTGCCATGCTCTGTGCAGGCTCAGTTAGAGCTAAAAACACCATGAATATAATGCTTACTAATGTTCTTGATGCAGCTGCTGGTGGTCTTTCTTATTATCTTTTTGGCTATGCTTTTGCTTTTGGAAGTCCTAGCAATGGCTTTATTGGTCGCCATTTTTTTGGCTTAAATGAATTTCCTTCTCCTTTGGGCGATTATAGTTTCTTTCTTTATCAATGGGCTTTTGCCATAGCTGCTGCTGGTATTACTAGTGGCTCTATTGCAGAAAGAACTCAATTTGTTGCTTATTTGATATACTCTTCTTTTTTGACTGGTTTTGTTTACCCAATTGTTTCTCATTGGGTTTGGTCTGCTGATGGTTGGGCAAGTGCATCCAAATCGGATAACAATCTTTTATTCGGGTCGGGTGCTATTGATTTTGCTGGGTCTGGTGTTGTTCATATGGTTGGTGGTGTTGCTGGCTTATGGGGTGCCCTTATTGAAGGTCCACGCATTGGTCGGTTCGACCGGTCTGGTCGGTCTGTTGCTTTACGTGGCCATAGTGCTTCATTGGTTGTTCTCGGTTCATTTCTGTTATGGTTCGGTTGGTATGGGTTCAACCCGGGCTCATTTTTGACAATCTTGAAAAGTTATGGGGACAGCGGTGGGTATTATGGTCAATGGAGTGCTGTAGGGAGGACAGCTGTCACTACTACATTGGCTGGGTGTACAGCTGCACTTACAACTTTATTTAGCAAAAGATTGCTAGTTGGTCATTGGAATGTAATTGACGTTTGTAATGGTTTATTAGGGGGTTTTGCTGCAATCACCTCAGGGTGTTCAGTGGTTGAACCATGGGCAGCAATTATATGTGGGTTTGTAGCTGCTTGGGTTTTAATTGGTTTCAATAAACTCGCTGAAAGATTCAAGTATGATGATCCATTAGAAGCTGCCCAATTACATGGCGGATGCGGGGCATGGGGGTTATTATTTACGGGATTATTTGCCACGAAAAATTACGTCAATGAGGTATATTCTAATAAACCGGGACGACCGTATGGATTATTCATGGGTGGCGGCGGAAAGTTGTTAGCGGCTCAGATCATTCAAATCTTAGTGATATTGGGATGGGTAACAGTCACGATGGGTCCGCTATTTTACGGGCTTAACAAGTTGCGGTTGTTGAGGATCTCAGGTGAAGATGAAATGGCAGGAATGGATATGACAAGGCATGGAGGATTTGCATATGCATACCATGATGTAGATGATCCATCACTTAAACCTTCTTCGGTTATGATGGGACGAATAGAGCCTACTAATGAAAGCTCACCAACAAGTGATCAACGATCTCCAACTATGAATAACGTTTGATTTAAATTTTCTGTCACTTTCTTGAGAAAAAATGGATTTAATGTATGATACAAAATTCGGCCAGAAAATTATTAAGCTATGATTAGGAATTAATCGCATGCATGATGTAAGTAATATGGTAGAATTTATTAATCAATCTGCCATTGACTTTTTGTTATCTAATTACACTAAATATCTCCTCTCAGGTAGCTTGCTTGATCAAGAGTAATTATCTAATGCTAACACTAATATGGAATATATTCTTTTGATCACAAATGTGTTTTATTGCAATTTTTAAGATTATAGTTTTTTTTTTCTTCTAAATTTTAAAAATAATTATTTACTTAAACAATATATTTATTTTATGAAAATTTTGAATATATTACTAGGTAGGAATCAATATCGATTACATCCATCATAAGGAGATTTAGAGAACCACAACACCAAGCTTGCATCGGAATAAGCTCTCACAACTAAATTATGAGCAACTACATTTGCAAACCGATAAATAAAATGAAGACTAATAATTAAAATTTCTGACAAGAAAATTTTACAATCAAGAATAATTGATCATATATAAATATGTATATATTAAAATTAGAAAAAAAAAAACATCCTAGGATAAAGTTTAAATAAGTAAATTTGATTACATCTTGTGATTCTTTATTGTTTATTGATTTTACATGAGGAGCAATAATTTTCGACCGCATGCCTTCTTCAGCCACCTTTTTTGGTTCTGGTTAGAATTATTTATTTCAAATTTAATTCTTCCAATAAATATTTTAGAAATAAAAATATATATTTAATTTTATGTGCTTATAAACAGTACAGCAATCGTTATATTATATCAATCTCAGATTATGATTGAAGAGCTTAATTCGTGTGGTGTAAGGTTCTTTTCTGTCAACAAAATACTTGGTAGCTGCTGTTTTATCCTTTGGATTCTTTCGGTCTTTCTACTAAGGTTAAAATTTTGCTCCTTCAATTTAATCTTTCCTTATCTTATTCATCAAAATTGCCCTCTAAATTTGGACATTTAGTTTAATTGGATATTAGGTGCTCTAAGTAAAGGACTAAACTATGTTTTTCCTTTAAAATTCAAGTTTTTATACTTTTAGGTTCTTAAGTTTTTATTCTATTAAACAATTAGGTCCATTAAATTTTGTAGATATACTATTAGGTCCTTAAATTTTTACAATGTTATACTATTGGGTCTTTTTTTTTTTTTTTTTTTCTATCGCTTGATCGTTTAGCATCTTTCTTATAATTGATTTTTTATGACTTTCATTTGTTTTCTACAGTATTTTGGTATTGGCATTTTTATTAATGATGATGAATGAATGTTAATTGAGTTTTGGGTGATGACGAAGCATTAATGATGTTGTGTTGATGGAATACCGATGGCAGTGGAAGGTGTTGGTAGAGTGCCGGAGACTAGGAGTTACCTTAAGTAATATTTATTTTGAATTTTTGAGTTAATTATAATTCATAATTAAAAAATTCATGAAAATTCCAACAATATAATTGATGAATAGCAGTTAGTATTAAATTTTATGTAAGACTTGGATCCCGGCAAAGTTAGAGACAATATTATGTCTGTTCGAAATCTATGATAATTTTCTAGAAAAAAAATTTTGATAAGAACAATTTTAAAAAATGCAATAAAAGGTTATAGGCCGTATTATAAAATTTAGAGTCTGAAATTCATTAATTTTGAATTTTAATTATTTAAAGACTTATTTGTTATTTTTAATTATTAGTTTTCCTAGTGATTTCATATTGCTATTTTTATATTGATTTTTATTCATATTTTTTTTAGAAAAATTTGGTTATTTTCCTTTCTTTATAAGTCCGTGAATTCAATATTGTTATCTTTTCATTTAATGAATTCAATTTTGTTATCTTTTCGTCCAATCAAACGATATTGATTAAACCTTTAAACAGAGTATATATATTTTTGGACTTATTTTTTTATATTAAAGTAATTATAATTAAGATACATCTATTAATTATATTTATTAGCATGATAAAATAAAGAATAGGATTATTTGTTTTCCAAAATTGACACTTATCCTACTTAAATTATTAATAAAAATAAAAGATTAGTGGAAAAATTGATTATAAACTAATTTTTTAAACTAATTATAATACAATTTAATTAATAACTCCATCTAAATAAAAAAAATATAAATATACAACATTCTTTTTTTTTAGAAAAATATTTTAATATTCATTGGATTAAATCTGCTACAACAAGATTTACAATAAATTCAAGAGGGAAAGAACCCCATTCCTAAACATCAGAGAAAAAAAAGACATTCCCTGATAACAAAAAGAGGACGCAGAAAAGTGCTTTAAAATATTGAAAATATCATAAACATAAGATAGACTCTTGTGTAATGCTCGCACCAATAATTGAGACTCCCTCAATATAAACCAATCAATATCTCCTTTATATTTTTATAAATATAAACCAATCTTTGCTTCCACAATTTTCAATCCAAAAAGCCAAGAAAGGACTCATAGAGCGGCAACTGCCATCCAAGTTGATATGTCATCTTCACCAATCACCACTCAATTTATGCTCCGTCTGCTATAATTGGTCCTACCAAATTCTTTCTTCATCTAAACATGTTGGGATGATAATACAAAGAAACCTAAACGCAAAATTGGAATTTAGTTTTGGGAAGAAATCTTAGTTTGGTAAGTGAAGAAGGTGAAATTATTGAGGACAAACACTTCAATAAACACCTTTGGTCGTTTAGAGTTGAAGCCAAACTTTGGTTTATTATTACAGTTGTAAAAGCAGAGAAGTGATAATTGCATCGTTGATAATGAAGGGCAAGATTAACATAATTAATTGTGTCCAGTTAGAAGAAAAATTGAAATCAAAATGTGTCTGTGTTTTCAAAGTTATGTCGTTTTTAGCTAAGTTTTGGTTAGTGAATTTTGTTTAATTTGTTGGTTTCAATGTCTAAATTTCTTAGAGTTTAATTTAGGAATCGCAATTAATTATCTCATTAAATTATGTAGCATATTCATGATGACAGTAATTAGATATGGTAATTAATTATAACCAGTAAATAACTTAATTAATGCGACAACAACACATGTTCTAAGCAAGATTATCGTTTGACTCTCCCATATCTGTGGCACACAAACCGTTCCTATTTTACATTCTAACCACACATAAAAGTCCAATTCTATAAGACAACTTATTCTTAATCTCAACAAATTCCACTTTGGTCTAGTTTAATACTTTAATTACTCTCTTATAATTATTATAATTCTCTCTAAACTACAAAAACAAATTCAAATGATCATGAAACCTTATAATTTCCTTAACAACCCAATACTTAAACTTTTATATCCATTTTTCATAATCTCAAACATTCCTTCATCTTTATCCGAAATCAAAAACACCAATATCCTAGATGACTCTCGTTCAACAATTTTGTTCGAACGATTTGGATTTTCAGAAGGCGGTAATGTAGCCATTTCAGTAAGCCGTGTTGCTTGGCAATCAAAGCACCATAAAGCAGAATTTTCACCTTCTTTAATGGGTTTTTTCCTAGCTAAAGATTCTGCCTTTGAAAAAATTACAAACGAATCAATTTACACCCGTCCCTTTTGTGTTCTTTCAAGCCAATTCGTAAAACTCATATTCACATTTGACCAACTTTCCACTATTTCAACTTTTACTGGTTCAATCCTCATAAATGAGCCGGATGAATATAACCTTATATTTGGGAATTGTGAGCCAGAATTTCAAGTATCGATGTCCGTACATACAGAAATGTATAATTTAGAAAATGGGGTTAAAGATTTTCTTCCTGCAGGCCAAAAATTATTGCCTAAACTTTATTTTCTCTTCTTTCTTATATATGCAGTATTTTTATTTCTTTGGGTTTTTACTTGCATAAAACAGTGGCCAACGGTCGATAAAATTCATATAATAATGGGTGCTTTGCTCCTTGTTAAGGCACTTAAAATGATATGTGCTTCTGAAGATAAATTATATGTAAGCCAAACAGGGACTCCTCATGGATGGGATGTGGCATTTTACATATTTTCATTTTTTAAAGGGATTATGTTATTTACTGTTATAATTTTGATAGGGACAGGTTGGTCTTTTTTAAAACCTTATTTACAAGAAAGAGAGAAAAATGTGTTAATTATTGTAATTCCTTTACAAGTAGTTGAAAATATAGCTTATGTTGTTATAAGTGAGACAGGTCCAGCAACTAAAGATTGGCTAACATGGAACCAATTGTTCTTGTTGATTGATGTAATTTGTTGTTGTGCTGTGTTTTTCCCTATCATTTGGTCGATTAAAAGTCTGCGAGAAGCGTCGAAGACGGATGGAAAAGCTGCTAGAAATTTGCAGAAGTTAACCCTTTTCAAGCAGTTTTATATGGTGGTTGTTGGGTATTTGTACTTCACAAGAGTTGTGGTTTCATCAATTGGAGCTCTTCTTAATTATAGATATGAATGGGTTATGAGTGGTCTTGCTGAAGGTGCAAGCCTCATTTTTTATATGTTTATATTCTATAATTTTCAACCTATTGAAAAGAATCCTTATTTGGTGATCGACGATGAAGAAGAGATTGCTGCCAGTGAGATGTTGCAGAATGACGAGGACTCATTTCAACTTTAGAAATTCAAGATTATTTTCATTTACATTTATTAGTATTAGATCCTCTTTAATTTTACCTATACTTAATTAGATTTTTTGATTTAGCTAATTGTGTGTCAAGTGATTATTTGCTATTGGACCAAGTTTCTTGTTGTTGTGGTATGTATGTATGGTTTCATTAGAAATGCAATTGGTTTGGTTGATGTATTAATGGAATAACATTAATTTCTTAATTAGTTTGATTATATTTGCTTATTCTCGTCATTGTTTTCTTCAACATTTTATTAAGAAAATAATCTAAATTATCATTTCTTTAATGTTCATTAAGGATTATTCGTGTTAATGTCATATGAGTTTATATTGAATCTGCTATAAAATTATACTTAGGATTTTTAAATTGTCTTTGAAACTATAATATAAGCTAGTTTTAGGTAGAATTTGAGTTTCATAATATTTTAGTTCATACATAATCTAGGTTTTTTATTTTTTATTTTAACCATATAATTATTTAATAATCCCAACGAAGACGAAGAAGAAAATAGATAGCAGGAAAATATTTAAATTTTTATTTAAGATCGATGTTCCATGTTTGAACATTTAATTAATAATCCAAAAATGGGAACTTACCTTCTCCTTCACTATTCCTTCACTACACCAACATCACTGTCGCTTCTAACTCATGGTAGCTCACTTACTTCTGCTACTTCTCACCGGGGCATTAAGAACTCGGTCTCTTCTCAATTAAGCGGACGCGTTCGATTCAATTTTCAAGATGACTTCTACACCGGCGGCGAAGAAGGTTTCGATGATTTTGGGTTTCGCGGTTCTGCGAAGCGGAGGACTTGGTGGTCTAATGATGAAGATGACGATTGGATCGATGATGACGAGGAGGAGGACGTTATGTTCTGGATTTTCAAGGTCACCGCTTCTTCTTCTTCAATTTGAATTTTTGAAATGAGGATTTTGCTTATTAATTATGATAATTTGATTTCTTTAGTTTCTAGTTTGTTTCTGAATGAGAATTTCCAGTTAGGAACTTTTTTTATTAATGAGCTGAAGAAGCTAATCTTAGGTAATATTTGAAATTTAGTTTCAATTCCTTGTGAATTTAGGGTTAGAGGAAGGAACAAGTTTTTGGATTTGCATTTTTTGTGAAAGTTGAACAGCTGGGTATACGTGGACTCTAGATTACCATTGTAATTGCAGAATTTTAGGCTCTTTTGCTCTTGTTTGTAAATTATGCATATCTAATTTGGGGTATAGAACTATAGATTTGAATTCAAGTCCATTGCCCATATGCCAAAGAGAAATATATTGATCTGTGAACTTTGATTGTTGAACATGGGATTAGTTTGTATAATTTTGATCAATGGTTTGATATATCATTTGATATACTTGTTCTAGGTGCTTAGAGCTTTTGGTTGGATTTTTCCAGCTGTTGGCATATCATTGCTGTTAGGAACAGGTCCAAATGCCTTCATCATGGCATTAGCAGTTCCATTAGGACAGACTGCACTCTCCCTCGTGTTTGATAAGGTTTCAGGAAGTACAAGCAGTAGATCGAAACCCAGACCTAGAACCAGAACCAAGACTAGGAAGAAACCATTTGCTAGGTCGACTGTGAAAACAAGTCCTAGAACTGAAGCAAACAAAAGTTACGAGGAAAAAGGGAGTTACCAGTCATGGATGGCAGCTGATGATGGTTCATCTAAGAAGAGAAACAAAAGAATACACAAGTTTGGTGGATGGGATGAGCTAGATGATGCTAATAATCCGTCCAAAGGGATGCCAACACAAAAGGTAGACGATGATCAGCCTAAGCAACGGAATATAGGCAAACTAAGTAGGACAAGAAGAGTGAGGGATACACCCTTGCTATTTAGGCTCTTGTTTGCTGTTTTTCCATTCTTGGGTTCTTGGACAAGATTTCTATTCTGATTCATTGGGATATCGGACAAGTTTATAAGGTTTCTGTTCTGATTCATTGGACAAGGTTTCTGGATGTGCATTAAGAGTTGTATGAAAACATGAACTTACATATATTGAAATCTGATTGTGATGATACTAGAATTAGCTCCAACAGCTTCATTAGAATTGGCTACAACAACTCCATTGTCATGAACAGCTCCATTGACTGAATCTTCATTGACCGAAGCCTATAATTAGGTATGGATAATTTATATTTAACCTTTGTTTGCATTTGATTGCTAATACAGATTATGAGAAATATGTTTTTTGATTGAATCCTGGTCATATATATTCAGTAATATAGCATATACAATTGGAAGAGGAAGTAATAGTTAAAAAAGCTTTGCAATGAACTAAATTAGTCTATATAGCTCCACTTACATGTTAGTTTGAATTCCAAATTACATAACAAGAATTAAGAACTCTCATCATCTCGTTGTTGGTCAATGACTGTACAGTAACTACCTCTTCCGTCATCTCCATTCGCTCCACTGTCGCAATAAAGTTCGTCCTTGACCTTAATGAGAGCCAACTTAAGTTTCCAGTCAACCCTGAACAACCAAATCTGCACAATGTCGTTTACTTTGAATTTTTTTAAAGCTTTATTCCAACCTGCTATCAAAATTAAGGAAGCATCTTTCTAAGTACAGTAATCACATTGCTTTAAAATCAGTTCTTACCCATCACCGCTCGGTCCAACTTGTTTGACCTTCAGCTGCCCCTCTCTGTGTTTTCTCATTATTTGTGAGAAAGGTTTCATCTCTTATTTTGCTTCCATGGCATCTGAAAACGCTCTTGATGCTTGTCTGCATCAGTCCAAAACATTTGTTTGGTTATCACTAATTTTAAATCAATTCCTCCTCCTTTTTGGATTTTCTACAGACAATGCGCAATTTGGGTAGAAAATATATTAAAAAAAAGAAGGAAATACAGAAATTACTTGATTGGATCCACTTTATATAATAGTCCTACATTTAACAAGATGCTCATACTGTCATTTGTGGAGTCCTTTAATTTACGTTCATGGATGGGATGTAAGAGTATATTATTGGACTACAAATACAGCCTCATGTCATACCATTTTTTATTTAAAAAAAATAGTTCTAAATAAAAAGAAAAATTAGAAGGATAAGAATCAAAAGAGCTACTACGTATTGATAACAAAGTGGATTGAAATAAATACTGAAACCAAACGCAGCCATTTCCAACAGTCTCTTAGTGTTCAAGGACCAATACATTCAGCTCTCCTCTTCACTTCCGGCCAGTAGGTCTTCAATTTAAGGATTAGGAGAGCATACAAAGAGTTCCTTCAAGTTGCGGCCCAGCGATTCCTTCACTTTGTGGAACGCTGACATTCCAAGCTCAAGCATCAACACCAATCTTTATGGCTCTCATCATTTTATCTTGATGTTCGATCACCTACCGGCGATGGTAAGGTGCCGGTTGGGAATAGCCACGGAGTTTTACTGTTGAATATTAATGGAATGGATATAATTTTTACGATGGTGATAGAATTACTTATAAGGTAATTGGGGGTATAATTGATGTGTACACCAACTCCTGATTCAGTGGTACGTCAGTACACAGACCTTATTGGTAAACCTGCACCCATGCCCTATTGGTCATTTGGTAAGTTTCATTTCTATCTCACTAACAATTTAGAATCGGGAAGTAGAAATATATATTCTAACATTGCATTTCAATTGTATAATCTATGAATAGGATTCCATCAATGTCGATATGGTTATCAGAATGTGGCTGATTTAGGAGTGGTTGCGGGTTATGCTAATGCTAATCGAATGAAGCAATTCGTTGACAAACTTCATCAAAACGGTCAAAAATACGTTGTCATTGTTGATCCTGGTAAGAATCCAGTTAGAACCATATATTGTATATGATTAAATCATTTAACTAAAAGATTAATATTATTTTGACAGGATGTAGAAGAAGCAGAATGAGGGAATATAACAAATGAAACTATGATTAGACTGAAACTTGAAAATAAAGCTGCGAATTGCATTACATAGCTTCGTGGGTTTCAACAGGGTCAGCTCAGGGGAGGGGTTTTGTTCACTTCGCTGATGGCGGTGGAGGTTCCTCGAATTGACGTTAATTACTAGGGTATAAATTTAAATAAAATTGCAATATTAGAGGCTTGCATTACAAATAATTATCAGTTTGGTCCCTTTATAAGTCTATATATTAATAAAGGTTTTTACTTTCAACTCCCTCAATTATTTGTTAATCTACTATTAGATTTCTGAACTTTGTTAAATATACACATGAGTCATTATGTTTTATGGATTGATTCATTCCGTCATTAACCATTTCTTCCCTCAACTTTACTCTATTAAACATTTCATCCCTCTTTTAAGCTTTTTTTTTTTCCTTATTGCACCCTGCTTTGAAACTTTGATGACCAATTGTACCCAGAAATTTAAATAAAGGTATAATTGAAAGAGATATATTTAATAAAGGTTATTTAATTTCTGTATTTTGTGTTCATGATATTATTCAGTCATTCTACTAGTTTTAGGCTTTAAGTGTTATCGACATGATAATTTTATTCATTATCTTACAAATTATTAAATCTCTAAATTTTGTTAAAAATAATTTAATCCCTACAAAATAATGTATATTATACTATTGCCTTTTAAAAAATATATATATAAATTAAATAAACCTCTAATTAACTAAATTAAAATATTTAAATCATAACATTCATCCACAACCCATCTTCACCGGCACAAACATCTGTCCAACACTTCCACTTCCTCCCCACCATCAAAACCCAACTCACCATCAACCAAAAAAAGGAAAAAAAAAAGAAAAATATAATTTATTTTTATTATATTTTTTGGCATAATATTTAAGTTGGTTTATAAATTCTAAATACAGTAAAATAAAGAATTAATTAAAGATAAAATAATCTCAAATTTAGAAATAGTTCATTAAAAA
>CANUEY010606163.1:0-22997 GCA_948099555.1 Croton setiger
TCGTTTTCTCTTTTCTCTGTACAGTTTCCATTGTGTTTCTCTGTGTAATTTCTTGAGCCTTGTATTACTGTGAGATTGTTCTTGGATAACTGTATAGTTTGGATCTCTCTTACTGGTAGAGATTCTGTAGGCGAGAGTGATCTGAGGGTTTATTCTTTAGGGCTTGTAACTGTACTGTTGATTTCTGGTTCTTTAATAAGATCGTGGTGCTCTGACTGTTCTCCCCTTGGACGTAGCCTTACTGTGTGTAAGGTGAACCAAGTAAAATCTTTTGTGTGTTACTGTTGATGAATCTGTTATTCTGAAGTAGTTTAGGGTTTACTCCCTAACACAACTAGATATGACATAGGTTTTATGTGTTTAGTGAGTATAATAGAAGGGCATAAGATCAGTTTAAAAAAAAAAAAACAACTTTAACTGTTTCGAAATGAAAAATTAAGTGTAAATTAACAAAAAAAAAAATTAAAAAATGAATAAAGTAAATACCAAATGCAAGTTCCCAGTGAAATTGTACATTAGGAATTATACCAAAATGGTTAGGTTTTGTACATTTAGACAAAATTAATCAGCATATAAAAAATAATTAGTCAAAATATCATTTTTATTGAAAGATTGATGACGTAATTAATAACATTAATAATTAAAAATATTAAAATTTGTTGTAATTATGACAAAAGATCAACGGAATAGTTGGAGATGGAGGATATGAAACCAGCCGAAAATAACCATTGTCGACAACTGAAGAATGAACATAACTAAATGGGAAGTTGGAGGTAGTTACTGGTCTGAGTGATGGTAGCGGTTGCAGATGCGTCAATTGCTTGCCAAAAATATAGACTAGTTTGAACTCAAGCAGAGAGAAAGCCTCAGCTATTGGAGATGGCGGGTGGCACTACACGGGAAGATGCTAGTCAATAGCTCCAGTAATGCTTTTCCGATTTGAAACACCAAAAATGTGAACATTTTTCTGAAAGTTATAAATGTCGATGATTTTCTTTGTCAAAAAGTCGGTTTATATAAATTTTAGCCACTAACATGATAAAAAAAGTAGAGGTGCCGTAAACTTGTCGAAACTTAGATTGATCTATTGGAAATTTCATGTATCTTTTATAAACTTGTAGAAAACTTAATATAAAATTGTTTGGTTTATTAGAAATTTTTCCTAGTTTTTTCATATAATTTCATAAATGTGTTGTAAATTGGCTGTAAAAATAAGATGTGTTTTGTTTTAGGAAATGACGTCTTTTGTAATTATTTTTAATTTTTGAATTTAGACGTCATAAATGATACGTTTTAATAAAATCATGGTTTCCACTATTTTGCATCGTCAACATATATTTTTTTATATTGACTTTTTTTTTTTTGTCCTTTTTAAAAGTATGCCTTTTACATTCATCAAACATAATGGGTGCAATGAGAGAGCACAACTATAGCCAAGCCCAAACTGACCAATCCACCAAGGCCCATCCACCCACACACCTCAAACTACATCAGAATCTCCCCTTTTTTAGAAAAGGACAATATATAACACAATTTTTAACTTTGCGCACAAACTATGACAAATATGAGAAAGATTAAATGTACAGTAATATTTTTTTTTAATAATTTTACAAAAGACTTTTTATTTCTACGAAAGCAATTGGTTCATTGTCTTTAAAAATTAGATAAACAATTGTAAACATGCTAAGCTAAAATATTTTAACAATGGTTATGCATGGTTTATGGGGCTTCGAATAAAAAATGAAACCGGCAAATAACCGTTTTAAAGAAATCATGATTGGAATAAGAATTAAAAATTTTTAAATGCGAATATATTTTTTGGTTTTCATTAGAACTCCGTAGGGTGGATAATGAAACAGGTAATACGCTAATCTAGTACATAAAGTCTGACCTATACTTATATAGGGACTAGAGGTAGAATTGAAAACCAGAATTAAGAAATAAAAATTTTATAAGTAAATCCAGAATTAAAACTGAAGGCTTGAATTCAATTCTGATTCCACTTTTAAATTTCAGAGGAACTGGTATATCAGTTCTAATTGAGTTCTTGATGGGAACCGACTCAAATTCGAAACTGTTCATCCTTGGTCTAATAACAATATATAATTATTAATTATTTTAATATTTATTTGAATAAACAAATTTAAAAATGAACGCAATATATTAATCCATTCTACTATATTATGATCTCTTGCTTTTAGAAAAAAAAAAAAAAGACGAAACTCTTATTCTTATTTCTTATCAGATGACAACAAAAACTAAATAGTGGCTTATTGAGTTTAAGTTGGTCTTATAAAATCCTTAAAGTTTGAGGTTGCTTTTATGGAATTGAGACTTAGAAAAGTATTGGGTGATTGTGGACAAAACTCGGATTCTAAATTTGTCCATTACCGCAGACAATTGTGGGGTTTGAATCATATTAATTTCTCAACTTCAGAAGAAGCCAAATCCCCAGATTTTATGAATTTTACTCTCAACCCATTAGTAAGCATAAAATTTGGTGAATTTATTCACAGCCCGCATAATCCTCAATTTAATGACTAGACTTCCAATATACACTTCTATTTTAATTCCAAACTATCTTTCCAATATTTTGTAAATAGGTAACAATTATTTAAACAACTGAATGTTAATCAAATAACTAGTTTTACTGCAAGTTGAAACATGGGAATATTAGATTGTATGAGCTCTAATACAAACTAATTCTAGTTTTTGTTTTTTTAAAAAGTTTTCTTTTAGATTTGTAGAAGTAAATTTAGTTTTATCCAATATTATATTTGAGACGTTCTTTACTTTAAAATTTCATTTTCTTTAATATATAATAAATAATATGATTCAATAAACCGAATAAAAATAGTTCTTACTAACTTGCACCAAATTTTCATTTAACATTGTATTTTGTAGTTGTACGTCATGACTTAAGTATATATTTACCATCCATTTTAACATGATGAAATTTATATGCACTATAATAACGTCAAAAACTCATACTAAAGTTTATAAATGCAATATCTTTAAATTAAAAAAAAAAAAAAACAAAGATATTGTTTATGAAATACAATTTGCTCTTTATATTATAGGATATATGATGCGCATATCTATTATGAAATTAATAAATGACATATGAAATAAATAGAAAATCGAGCTTAACAGTAAGAATTAACGAATTCTGATGGTTAATTAATAATTAAATAATAGTATAAGTGGGATCAATAGTCCTGTGACTTTTGGCATGGATAAAGGGATAGATCAATAATTTTCTTGGAACCGAAATCTGAGGATCGTTGACTGTCCAATTATTGCTTAATCAAAAAGTTTATAATCTTTAATCAACATAAAAATTACTATAAAACAAAGAGCACTCTCCCACTTTCCCAACTTTCAGTCATCCTAATCAAGCTTCACATATGGTATTATTTGTCTTTCCTATTCTGCATCCTGCATTATCACTTTAAATATCTTAAAAAATTAAGAGCAAATAAGACAAAATTCATTTTCCAACTGCTAAATTAGGAATGAGTGGAGGCTGTTTTTTATTTTATTTTTTTTTATATAAACAGAATAATATGATACAACACGAGTAACAAATTGGTGCGAACAATGTGGTTGGCAGAAATCGAACTAGACCTTGTATCCTACTATCTTCGTGTGACGCTGCTAAAAGCATTCAAACCCTAAATATGATTTGAAAGTCTAATTTAATAATAGAATGAAAACTGTCTTATAAATGATAAAATAAGCCTTATATATATGCAAGTTTGTAATAGCAGTAGGATTTGCTATTGCATTTTTGAAAACTGTCTGCTTGACGAAATTCTTTTGGGAAAGTTAGTACCGACCCAATGGACATCATATAACATGCTGCGCTGTATCTGCTTTGCATGACCGTGCAAGATGATATTACTATTTATTAATAAACCATGTGGAAAGAGTAGCAAGAACGCATTTAATTCATTTATAATCAAACATATTTTGTCAAAAAAAAACTAAAAGAAATCAGCATTAAAGGTCATTTTGTTTTATTATCTAAAGGTTTTCCATATCTTCTCATGTTCATATATTATTATCCCATTAAACATAACGTTAAATTTTTGTGGGCAGCTGTCCCAAATTCTTAACATAAACAAACAGTTTTTGATGAGTAGACAGACAAATGTTAGTTGGTATTTTGTACGAATTAAAGATTTATAATTAAGAAATCGCAACTAAAACGACCGTGGATTTACATGTATATATATATTAGTGTATATACACGATGATGAATTTGTCCTCTCATAGACGCCACAACCATTATCAATTTCTTTCATACTAAAAAATTCAGATATTTTTCTTTACTAGATTTGCATTATAAATTCAGGTTCTTAGTTTTCTCGCAACACACTGCTCTAGTAAAAACCTCAAGCAAAGCAAAGGGCTTATCTTAGTTCTGTGCTAATACTATTTTAATGGCTAACAAAAGTTTAATGCGAGTTTCGATAATGATCCTTGTGATTTTATCTTTGAATGTGATTAATGTGGAAGCTTCGAGCTTCCGCGGCATTAGGGGCATGCCTAAAAGGATTAGTAGCACTACTCTTTTGAAAGAATTAGGGTATGATTCGTCGAAAATGAAGCATATTGTGAAGAAGGATTCATCAACTTCAAGAGTTTCGCCTGGAGGGCCAAATCCTCAGCACCATTCTGAACCATCAGGAGTTGCTTCCCCAGAGACATTATTGTAGCATATTGGGGGTATTTAACTGCGTAACTTAAGCTTTAATTAATTATAATGTGGAAGAAGCTTTGCTAGAACATTGATTCCCACATTATGATGGATGACTATTTTGTAATTGCAACGTAGCATTACCATTTTCATTTTCTTTTTCTTATGTTATGTTATGAGCTTCATAAATGTTTTAGTTTATGATTTCAACTAATTAATTAAATAATTCTACATAATTGTGCTATGTTGATAAATATAAATTAAGGCAAAAGACAAATTATTAGAAGAACAAAATAATGAAGTGCTTGTAGAACCACGATAGTTATATTTTGTAAAGGCACTTTTACAAAATTACAATACACACATAAACGTTCTGGAAATTTCTAGAAAAATGACTGTTGACAAGATCACTTTTAGGTCAATACATGTCAAAAAAAAATAACAAAAACAAAATAAACTACTTTCCTATCACTATACACTATTTTTTTTTCTTTTGTTTACAATTTGTTTACTTTCTGTCTATCCTTTGTTTTTCCTTTTACACTATTTTTAATTTATTTTGTGGATAATTATTAATTAATCTTGGAGTTTTACATATTACTATGTAATTTAGTTTATGTATTTTCAATATAATATTTTTGTGCCTCTCTTTTTTCCTTGTTAGTTAAAGTCCTTACTAGGACGAAAAACTAGTAGTATTTTAAAAGTGAAAAAGTAAAACTAAAAAATAATATTAAAAATACATGGACTAAATCATATAATATTTAAAAATTCAATGACTAATTAATAATTACTATTTTCTGCTTTACTTTGTTTATAGTTTAGTTCTTTTATGTACTTCAACATAATCTTGTAAATGCTACTAAACAATTCTAATTTATATGTTTTGAAATTTAGAAAAAAATAAATTAATCCAAATTTTAAAATTAAATTCTAAACATTCAATTAACTATCTGAAATTCTACATTAAACCGAAACATTCAAAAAATTACACAATGCCATTTTTCAGTCTATATTCTTTATGATTTCTTTGAATTCCAAATATAAATTTATGGAATCCTATATACATTTTAAATTGCACTTCTATATTCTTTATGATTTCTTTAATTCCAAATACAAATATAAATTTATGGAATCTTATTCCTATTTACATTTTAAATTACACTTCCCAAATGTACAAAAATCATAATATGAAAAAATATAGTAAATTTGAAATTTTAAAACTTATTTTTGTAAATGTCATATTTTTTTTTTTTAAATATTAACTAAATGTCAATTTTTTAGTTACTTGTAAATACATGTATTTAAGTTAATTAGTAAAGTTTTTCGGCTCTATGAGGTATTGGTAAACATACTCTCAAGTCCTCTTATTCTTAAAATTAGATTTTTAGATCTTTTAAGTTTGTACTTTTAGACTATTAGTTCATTCCATCTCATTTTTTTTCTAATCATGGTGACAATAGAAGAAGAGAAGATGGAGAAGGTGGTGCAACATGTAGAGAAGCTGAAGGCGCTACCAGGTTTTAAACAAACAAATAGAGGCATTTGTGGTTTCCTGCAAGCGACGGGTTTTCAATTGAATTTGTTGAGGAGGCTTAATTTAAGGACCTAGTAATGGTACGAATTTGAAGAACCTAAAAATTTAATTTACTTTAAAATGAAAATAAAGTGTATTTTCTATACGAATAATGACATTTAAATAATATTTGAAATTTGTTGAAAATTTGTTATAAAAAGTTTGTAGAAAGAATTATATCTCTAGATGGGTTGAGACAAATTGTACAGTAAGATGCTTCCAAGATAATTGGACTTCATGGGCTTGAGTTTGTTTAGAACTCATAATAAACATGAAGATTAATGAAAGCTTTTCCTAAAGTATTATTAGTTAGCCCAACCCATAGTAACAAGATTTAATTTAAAGCAAGAATCAATAAATAAATAGAGACACCACAATGATGCATTTATAGGAGAGTGGCAAATTGTTAATCTTGCTTCACCAAAACAATTTGCTTCTAAGGTCACTCCCTGCGTATATTATTTCTACATAATATGTATAATTGCATGATTAAACCTGCAAACCAAAATAAAAAACTAGCTATAAAGATTAATTCAGAAATGACTTGAGAGGATCTTTGGGATCAATGTCACCAATAAGTGGGAGCTCAACCGGCAACATTTCTACGCTCAAGTTGTGTTCCTTCAGCTTCTTTACCACTTCCTCAAACAAGAACTTGTTGCCCCCTTTAGTTAGATGCAGACCATCCCTACATTTCAAAGAACAGCAATTTTGTATAATTCTTTTATATTCATGTAACGAAGAAAAATCAACATATATACCATAAATAAGCAGTTTTCCAGTCAGGATTGTGCTGCATTTTGGTGCATATATCAATCACTGGGCATCCACAATCTTCCGCGGCAGAAACACAAGCCTTAGCATAAGCACCTGCAGCTTCATTAGTTCTCTCAGGCAGGCCTTGCTCATTCTCAATATAAGGATACCTGCAAAGTTTCACTACAACTTCTCCGACAAACCGTATAAATATTCCAATATTCCTTTCCAAATAGGCTATAGTGCAAAACCAAGATTAAAATAAATGAAGATAGAACCATACTGGAGACGTGCAGCCTCATCAATTGGAGGGGGAGTGATGAAAATAACAATTGTTTTGGGCCAACGTGTCTGCAACCCAGAAATTTAATTGGCAAATCAAAGTTAGGCTACTGCTTCAAATAATAAAACTTGTTGGAGATTAACTCCAAATTAATTACGAATATCAAAACTAAGCTTCATTTGCTAAACAAAGCTGTGATCCAATAATTTCAATGTGAAGAATTTCAAATTTAAAATTTCATGAGCAAAACAAGAAAAGAAAAGAAATTTAAAAAATAAACTTTGCAGAATAGTAGCCTAAGGTCAAATAAGTTTTCAATGCATTAAAAGAAAAGCAAGATTATAGTAATATTAGCCTTTTGCAAGTGGGGTTAGATGTATTAATTCGAGAGAGGGTCTAGCAAAATCCCTTACCTATCCCCTATAAATAAATTTAATACCCAACAAATATATAATTAAAAACTGTTTCTTTCATGCAATAAACAAGATTAAAAGGACATAAACCTTTTTAAAACAGAGAAAGAGGATTAAATTAAAAAATACCCAAAAACGTAAATAAACTAGCACAAAAAGATGAAACCAATACTGTAACCATTGATATAGAAATATAACTAAACCCACTAAAACTCCATCAATAGCCATGATAGATTACCAACTTCAGAGGTCCCCTTTACTTAAATTCAACTAAATTATTATACGTGAAATAATTATAGTAATGAAATCTCATAAAAATGGCTGCGTTAGATAAAAGACAGCCTATAGAGAAAAATGATATTAACTCACTACCATTCTTTTCTGTTCTTTCTTTTTCAAAAAAAATTTTCACAAATCTTTTTTATAAGTTACAAGCAATAATCAATATGGCCAACAATAACAGCGACAACTGGGCCATACCACTGCACATTTTGTTTTGGCATCATATATACACCATCTTTTAATCCAATCACATCCCCCCACATATTCATCTATCAATCACTTTGACTGAAAGATTTTTGGTCAACCCAATTTACGATTGTGATCATTCTTGCGAGTGTCCCAAAAACCTAATTAATATACTAAAATCATCTCCATAAATTTTACTAAATTCTTGCATGTTTGTATTCAAATGTATGATGAACCCAATCTTGTATGGTGAAAGACAGAATTTTTAGTAGAAGTTTTTGAAATTATAGTGCAGAAATAAGGACAGAAACGCATGGGAGTAGATGTTCATGTGATATGATATGATACTGAGATTATTATTGATAATAATACCTTAAAAAATGAAAAAATGGCGTGAAGGTTGTCCTTGTATTCAGGAAGCGGCACATGTTGGAAGGCAGAGCATCTATCGGGAAGGCAAGCGTCATTAGCACCTAAAAACACAGTTACTGCTAACGGCGGCGGCGATGCACCAGCACCATCTCCTCCGCCACCTTTTACAGGCGGAAAGACCTTTTCAACTACCTTCAAAGCCCATCTTGTATTATACCCACTATAGCCTCGAAGCACCACATCAGCCTGAAAATCGAAAAGCCGAAAACAAGATTTAGGTTTTGCTTTTGTAACAGAACGAAATTAGAGAGAATAAAATAAAATACCGTTCGAGCGAAATGGTCAGAAAGAGAAGCACCCCAACCTCCTTCCCTGAACGACTCTTCAGTGATAGAATCACCAAAAAGATAAATCTTTGGCCTCATTCTTAACAAATCTGAAATGGGTTCTGCTACAAAAACTAAATTTTCTTTTCCTTCAAGAGTTGAAACAATAAATGTGAAAACAGAAACCTGCAAAACGGGAAGAAACAGAAACTATAACTCTGAACATAATTTAATGGTTGTTTCTGTTTTAGTACGAAAGAGTTCACAAATAATAAAGAGTTTTTAAAGTACTGGTTTTTGGGTTTTGGATCTATTCGTCTAGTTGGGTTGGGTAGTAGCGAAACTCCGGTTTCTTGGTTTTTTCAACTTCCAGTTTCGTTAGCGTGTGTGTGAGAGAGAGAGATATCTAGTTCTATTTATTTCCATTTCAATCAAACACTGTGTTCTGACCAGAATATATTTTGTCAAAAATTTTAAAATTACTTCCAACCCCTAACTTTTGGGTTATTTATTATTAAGCCTTTGTAATTTCAATATCATATCAAAAAGTTCAAAATTTGTTAGTAAGAAACTTTCAAGTCAACTTATCATCGATTATCTCTTATGTTAATATGGATGGATTAATCCAATTTCATTACCTATATAACTAGTAAAAAATAATCAGTTTATAAAAATTAATATTTATATATTGATCAATATGAGTTTTATATGCTGAACAGAATATAAATCACTATAAATATATTTAAATTAGTATATAAATAAAATAATTAATATGTAAAAATTAATATTAGTCAGTATATAAATATTAATTTTATAAAATAAAATATATATAATCTACTAAAAAAAAGAAAAAATATGTAAAATTTTAAGTTGGTCCAACATGCAATCGGCGTGTTGGTAACTTGCAAAAATGGTATTTATGGAAATTCTTTAAAAGTTAAGAATTTAAAGTTAAAACACCAAAGTGTTAGACCACCACAAATTTAGGTATCATAGTTTAAATTCTGCCCACCTAATATTAGGAGAACGCTGCAACAGTCAAAATCACTGCCGACCGGCGATGATGGGGAAAGAAGAAACCTCATGGTCGCCTAATCGTCACTTTCAATTTCTATGTAATTTCTGCTTTTTTTTGTTTGAATTGCACGATTCTATTTCAAAAAAATAAATACTACTCGTCGACTAGCGATCGGGGAAAAGATTTAAAGACTAGCGGTAAAATATTTCCCCTTTAAAAAAGATTGATTTCACTTTGTATTTAGGTGTTTGAAAAACTAGTTGATTTCCTCCCTCAATAAATGATTGATTGATTATTTTTTAACAGAGAAATGATTGATTGATTGATTCAATTTGTATATTGAGACACAAACAAGATGGATCTGGGCTTCAGAAGTATTTGTCTACATCTTTGTGCTTGAAGACGGCACCGTTTCAATGAGAAGAATGCTATACATAATATTCATTTTTCATTAAATATTTTAACATCAGAAAACAGAGACGTTAAAGTTAAAGATGCTAAATTACTAAAACCTTGGCCTAGCTTAGTTTAAATACACACCTTAGATTAGACTAAGATATATGATGCAGCTGTTAAATATTCACTAGATATTTCTATCTAAACTGCTTCTACAGAGTCTGCAATAGAGCTAGCTACATAGGGCGGTCCTTCTGGGAATGGAGACATTGATCTTTGTTGTTTCTTTTGGTATCATCATCCACCGCCAGCCTGCTTGCGGCTGAGAAGTTCAGAAACCCAAAGTTCACATTTCCTTTAACACTTTCTATGAGGGTGCCAAGAGACTCTACGATTTTGTGACAGGCTCTGTTGGATTTGTGTAATTATTGGTGATGGACCATGAGAATGACAGAAATATAAAGAAAAAGACAATAAGAACTTCAAAATCAAACATAACACCTAAAAAGGCTTTTGTTTTGTGATTTGCACAAGTTGAACTATGAAGCTCTTCTTATATGGTGTTGGAACTGTGTGTTTGTGTGAACCATGAAGCTCTTTTTAGTTAGAGGTGTGTGTTGTTGGTGTATGGTTGGTGTTGATTGTTTCCATATTTGTTTATAAAATATTAAATATTTAAAGTTAATGATTTTTTATAAATGTTATTTAAATCTGAATATTATCTTAAATGCTATTTTATTAAACACCATATCCAACAATTTTAGTGTTTAGACTTAGAGGTGGCCACAGGCCGGGTTGACTCATTCGGCCCGCTTGATCCAGCCCACCAAAAGTCCAGACCGGCCCGCCATTGAACTGAAACCGGTCGAACCGTGATCGGAACTGGTCGGTCGGACCAGTTCAGGTTCAATATTTTTCGAACCGTGACCGTTACGAACTGTGAACTGTTGTTGAACCATTTAATTGAACCGCCGGTTAACCGTTAAATTTTTTTAAAAAAAAGGGAACTGCCAATTCACCGGCCCGGCAATTTGGCGAGCCGGTTCCAGTTCATCTCTCCTTTGAACCGTGACCTGGTTGGCCACGGCTCAGAACCGGCCCTGCCATGACCACCTCTAATTAGACCGATAAAAATTCTATAAATACATAAAATACTATTGCAGAATGTTAATTTAAACCACTAAAAATCTTGTTTGAGTTCATTTCGTTTATAAAAAATTTGAGTATTTAGGTTTCATTTAAAAAAAAAAAAATTCCGAAGCTCATGTTTCTTTGTTGACTAAACGAAACTGTAGGTGTGTAAATCTATTAGTTAATTATTTTAAATTTAATTGCTAGAGACACAATAGTGTTCTCTTTATATAATTTGTTGTTTAGGGGAAAATATCAATTCGTATTTTAAACTTGAAAAAATTGTATTTTTTTTAATTTAATTTAATGGTTTCAGTCTAACTCCTTAATTGCAGACACAATCTTTATAAGATTTTTTTTTTTTTTTCAAATGTTTGGTTTAGGTTAGAAAAGAAAGAGAATAATTACTTGTAACTAAAATTAATTTCACCATAATTAAAATTTTAATTTTCTTTTTTTTTACTATAAATGTAGTTAATCTTTATTAAAGATTATGATGAGTCCAAAGCCACTATTCCACTTTATATAACCAAATTCAAATCCAGAACATGAACACATTAATTCATTCATCGTTTGACAAGAATAACATTGAAAACAAAAAAGAATCTACTTATAATCATAAATTAAAGAACCAAAATAAGAATAATTGACCTTCTTGGACTTCATAGCCTGAACTACTTGTAAGCAATCAAAGTTCAACTTCCACCGGACAAGTAATATTCCTCCCACACAACCAGGATAATGCCTCTCCTAACCCCCATTACCTCAGCCAGTAACAGATTAATTGCACCAGGTAAAACCATCATTTTTGCACCAACTAAGCTTGCTTTACTATCCCGCAATAACCATCCTAAACTTGAAATCTTTGTTAATCATCAAAAAGCTGCATCCACATTCAGCTTTAAACATCCAAAGTCTGACCTTCTCCACCTTGAAACAAACGCAGGAGCACCCATAATCACCTTCTTCTTAGATTGCGGCACCACCTCAAACTTATCTTGAAACTTCTTAGCACGATAAATAATGTGACAAGGCTAAGTAAATTTCCGATTCCACACCACATTGTTTTAGCTACACCAAAATTCGCAAACAACATAAATATAAAAATATACCTCAGCTGCAGATTGAATCGCATGCAACCTCTCAAGCCAATCAGAAATCGTCAACTGGGCATCCCAACTTGGCGCAGAAGTGCGTTGCCACACAGCCCAAGCAAAATCACATTGCAACAAAATATGTACTGAAGTTTCATGCTCTAATAAACAAACAGGGCACCTCATATCCACTTGTAAATGCCGACGGCTTAATTCCAACTGGACATGAACCAATCCAGCTGCCAAACGCCATAGGAAATTCTTTAATTTTGGTGGAATGGCCAACTGCCATATCCACTTCCACACCGCCGGCGCCGGCACATTAAAAAGCTGACCCAACAACACTTTATACCTGCTTGCCACAGAATAAATACCCTTTTACATGAGCATCTTCCTCATCAAACATAGCAGAAATTGCTTCAACATCCTAACGCCACTGCCCATTCTGAAATAGATCAGACTCCATAACATCCGCCATCCCTGTATGATTCTCAGATAACATATAAGGATTCCCTAGCCTGGGAAGCCATGGGTCACTAAAAACATTTACTGTCGTCCCATCCCCAATTCTGCGCATACAGCCAGCAGCAATCAAAGACTGAGACTCCCAAATGCTCTTCTAAATGTAACTCGGAGTACTGACTAAATCCGCCTCAAGAAAATATGATCTCGGAAAATAATGAGCCTTATACATCCTAGCCACAAAAAGAATTAGGATAAATTAATAATCTCCATCCCTGCTACACAACCAGGTTCATATTATAATAATGTATTCGGCGAAAACCAAGGTCACCATGCTCTTTTGACATTGCTAAATGATCCCACCTACACCAATGCGTACCTGAATTAGAATCAATTGACGATCTCCACCAAAACCTATTCATCATCAATTCAATTTTAGAACAAATATTATTTGGGAGCAAGAAAATATTGATAAGATATGTAGGGACTGCTTGAATCACCATCTTCAATAAAACCTTTTTCCCTGCTTTCGATAGTAACTACCCCTTCCATGAAGACATCCTTTTCCACAACTTATCACAACACAAAAACAACACTCTTATCTCGACTAATCACTGTAGGCAAACCAAGGTATTTTGCAAACTCCTGAACCTGATTAACTCCAAGCATTTGCGTAATACCCTCAACCTGCTCATTATGAGTGTTGCGGCTAAACAGTATCTCAGACTTCAGAAAATTGACCTGTTGCCCAGATGCCCTCTAATACAAATGAAGACAATGCCTAATAAACTTTCCTTTATTATACCATTAAAAAAGAAAATAGCATCATCTGCAAAAAAAATAAATGCATAATACGAGGAAAACCATTAGCAAGTTTACATCCTGTAAGCTGCCCTCATGACACAAAACTATTCAACAAACATGACAAAGCCTCGGCACAAATAATAAAAACATACGGTGAGATTGGATCGTCCTGTCTTAAACCCCTTCTAGGAACAACATGCCCATAAAGCTCATCAACTTATGCACCCAAACCCCATCAAAACAGAGCTTAAACAATAAAGCCTGCATCAACTCCCATTCCACCCTGTCATAAGCCTTAGACATATCTGTCTTCAATGCAGCAACACCAACTAACCCCTGAGTCTTCCGCTTAATAACATGCATTGCCTCATATGACACGATGACATTATTTGTTATCAACCACCCTAAAATAAAAGCACTTTGCACCTCTGACACAACATCATTTAATGTATACTTCAGTATATTGGCTATCATCTTTGAACACACACGGTCAATGACATTACTTAATGATATAGTTCTCAAATCAGAACCCTGTTCCAAAATTTTAATTTTCTTAAACTAACTAAAAAATGGCATGGCAAAAAATTTTGATTAGTGGCTAATTTTAATGGTCATATTCTAAAGTTAAAATAGACTTAGTTTACCTAAAGAATTTTTTTTTTTTTTTAAAAAAATCTTCTAAGATGAATAAAGTAAGAAACCAAAGAATTAGATCAATTGTCAAGACTATTCCATCTTGACCAAGAGATTGTAGGTTCGATCCTTAGTAATGCAGCACCTTGAGCCCGAGGTGTCCATTTTTATGGTTCTTCTCTCGATCCAGATTCAGATTAATCTGAAACTATTGAACGATTTTAAAAAAATAGTTATGCCTGAAATATTGGGTGATAATCTAAAAAATATACAAAGTAAGAATTTTTTTTTTAATAAAAAATTTATCATTATTGATAAAGGTAGCATGGTGTACATATGATTTTTGTTTGGATTAATTATAATTCAGTCTATATTTTAACAAATTAGATAAATTAGTCATTTAGTTTTTAATATTATTTTTTTAGCCATTTTATTTGTGGTCATTAAATATTTTAATTCTTTTGTAAAAAAAAAAAAATCGGTGAAATACCAAATTAAACTTTAACAAAAGGATCAAAGTGAATTTTTTTACAATGATAAAAAATAAATTGATTGAAGTCCTCGACGTTAAAATTTATAATATGTTCTTATTTTTAACATGTAATAATAAAAAAGTCACAAAAAATACAGTTGAAAAATCTGATTTAGAGAAAAATACAACGTCGTAACTTTGACCTGTGTGTTCTAGCAATGGATGAAAGTGCGGTTAGCAGCATTGGTTTTGTCTCGATACCAATTTTTTGGTGGAGTATGTGTCGACATAAACTTCAAACCGCTGCTACTACCATCTTTGAGCTCCATTGTGAACACATGCGCCACAGTAGAAAGCTGGTGTCAATTGAAGCAGAACAGAAATAGAACAGAAGCCATCATGATTTCCATCTCGCTGCAGACGTTTCCATTGCAGAACAGAAAAAAAATCGAAAGAAGAAAGGGTGAAGCTCGACGGAAATTGGCAATCAGTGTTTCTGTAGAGTTGTTGATACATATTTTAGTATTTCTAGACTGAAATATGGCAGAGACTGTGAAGTAGCTATTTGAATATCTTGCCGAAAAAATGAGCTCCCCGGTATCTATGCCAAAACATCACTGGAAAAATGTATCGTGTCACATACTTGTATAATTTCGATATACTGTTTACTAAAAAATGACTTTTTTTTAATTATTTTTAATTTTTTGTTCTGAAAACCTATAAATAACATATGTATATATTTTATTATTTTCATTTTTATTCTTTTGACTATTGTTTTAATATTGGTGGTCTTTCATGAGCATGTTAAACACTCTTTTTATAATGTTCTGTAGTAACTTTTGAAATAATTTTTACGTTTTGACTGATTAAAAAATTAAAAGTTATTTTTTTAGTGTTCGGTAAAATAATTTTTGATATAATTTTTAACTGTTTAAATAGCGTTTTACCATAAGCTAATCTATCTAACTTTTAGCTTTTAACATTTTGTAAATAGTTAATACAAACAGCTAACAGCTATACAAACAACTAAATGCTACTCAAACAATTAATTTTGTCGAACAGACCCAACGTGTAATGTCTTAGGTAGCTTTTAAAGGTTAGAGTAGCGTTTTATAAAAAGTAACCTCGTGTTCGACAATAGTAGTTAAAATAGTAATTAGTGATTTGACTGGTCAAAACACTACATTTTCTTTTTTATAATATTTGGTGATGTAACATTTTAGTAGCTTTTAAGGTTAGGGTAGTGTTTTATAAAAGATAATCCTCATAACTTTTAATTGTTAGTAGTTATTGTTTTATGAACTTTTACCCATACATCTAATAGCTGCTCAAACAGTTAACCAATACTAAAATAACTAATTTTGCCGAACATAGAGCAGAGCATTCAGTTAATCAAAATCGAAACCGAACCGAAATTTCGATTTTCGGTTAACCGAACTCCAAAAAATACTAACCGAAATCGAAAATTTTTCAGTTAACTGAAAACTGAAACCGAAAAACCGATATACTAACCGAAATTCCACAAAATAATGTTGTTTAATAAAAAAACTAATTACTTATTATGTATTATGTTATGATCTTATAAAATTACATCGCTTAACAAAGCGACATCGCTTAACAAAGTGTAGTTCAGCTTTTGGTTAATTGAAGTTTTAAAAAATGCTAATGGAAAATCGAATTAAAAATTTTAGTTAACCGAACCGAAAACAAAAAATGTTCAAAAACTTGATTAATCAAATCGAAATTTTTTCGACTTTTCGATTTGATTTCGATAATAACCGAACATACCTTAAATGATTAGTAATTTACGATCATTAACCCAACAGGCTAAACGCTACCAAAAACAAGCCACACAGACAAAGTATACAATCCTTTTTTACTTAAAAAAAAAAAAAATCTCATATTATACCCTTCTTAAGCACCTACCTGCTGCCGAACGTGATTTATGAATCACAAAAAGATCATTTTGGCTTTCACAAAGCCTGAAGCTCGGACAACAAACTGAAACTTTGAAGCCTTCGGACGGGATGGTGTCATACTCAATTTAAAAGATGAAAAATGCCAAGCTATCGTCTATTAAACCAACCACTTTCTCATCATCCTACAACGTTATTTCTCAGAGTTCATTTAACCAGATGTTGTTGCCAAATGAGGACGACACCACTTACTGCATTGCTACTACATTATCTTCTCTTCTTCAACGCTATATCACTTCAGATACTCCCTTTTATGGTCAAAAGATTCATACCCATATTTTGAAAACTGGTTTTGTACCCAATACAAATATATCCATTAAACTTCTTATTCTTCATCTGAAATGTGGGCGTCTAAAGTATGCACGGCAAGTGTTCGATGAATTGCCCCGGCGGACTCTTTCAGCTTATAATTATTTGATTGGTGGGTATTTGAAACAAGGGTTAGTTGCAGAATCGTTTAATATGGTGAGAAGGTTGTTACTCGATGGCCAAAGGCCTGATGGGTTTACGTATTCCATGATTCTAAAGGCTTCTTCTAGTGTTTGTAATTTTGCATTGCCACGTAATTTAGTTGGTGTGGTACATGCTCAGATAGTTACATCAGGTGTTCAGCCTGATGATGTTCTTTATACTGCACTTGTTGATGCATATGTGAAGAGTGGGAGAATTCATTTTGCAAGGAGAGTTTTTGATGTGATGATAGAAAAGAATGTGATCTGCTCGACGTCTATGATTTCTGGGTACATGAACCGAGGTTTTGTGAGAGATGCTGAAGAGATTTTTAGAAAGACTGGGGAAAAAGATGTAGTGGTTTTCAATGCAATGATAGAAGGTTATAGCAAATCAATTGAAACGGTTGCTAAAGCGCTTGAGATTTACGTTGAGATGCAAAGATTTGATTTTAGGCCTAATATATCAACCTTTTCCAGTGTCATTGGGGCTTGTTCTATGTTGGCAGGATTTGAAATTGGTCAGCAAGTGCAAGCTCAGCTTTTGAAAACTGAGTTCTTTACTGACATAAAAGTGGGGAGTGCTCTTATAGATATGTATTCCAAATGTGGAAAAATTGAAGATGCACGATTAATTTTTTATCACATGCCTCATAAGAATGTGTTTTCATGGACTTCTATGATTGATGGATATGGAAAGAATGGAATGCCCGAGGAAGCACTTGAGCTTTTCTATAAGATGCGACAATACGGTATGGATCCCAACTATGTTACATTCCTTGGTGCTCTGTGTGCTTGTGCTCATGCTGGCTTAGTTGATGAAGGTCGTGAGATTTTTCAAAGCATGGAGAAAGATTACTCGTTGAAACCGAGGATGGAGCATTATGCTTGCATGGTTGACCTGTTGGGGCGTGCAGGAGGTTTACAACTAGCATGGGAGTTTGTTATGAAGATGCCTGAAAAGCCCAATTCTGATGTTTGGGCAGCTTTTCTTAGTTCATGTAATCTACATGGCAATGTAGAGATGGCAAGGATAGCTGCCAATGAAATTTTTAATTTGAATGCTGAAGACAGGCCTGGAGCATATATGGCATTATCAAATGCCTTGGCAAATGCTGGGAAATGGGATAGTGTAAGTGAGCTTAGGGAGACAATGAAGTCAAGAGGGGTATTAAAAGACACTGGTAGCAGCTGGGTTGGAACTGAAATTGTTGCATAAGGCTTGAGATGTGAGTTATTGTTATTAATTTAGAAGAGGTGATCACTTTGATTGCTTTAGACAACATCACTCTAATGAACTGCTTATCAAAGATTCTTTATGAAACATTTGCAATTTTTATGATTTTCTTAGAACAATGGTATATCTATAATTCAAGCTACAAAAACTAGATCACCGAATTTCACCTTTTCAGCTTGCTGCTGAAATTGTGCCGTTAGAATCAATGCGTTTTAGTTGGACTGGAAGAAGAGAAATACAGATGTCAAAAGGTGAGTTCGTTCTAGAAGAATTTTGAATAAGGATCCAAAGTAATTCTTCAAACATCACAATTGATGAATCTCCCCAGGATTTGAGTTCCCATGCTTCAGATTTTAGCTGATTTGTTGATTGGTTGAAACAACTGATAAGATCTGTTAGGACTGAAGATAAAGGTTAGTTAAGTGTCCAGTACAGGTCCTACACACTAGTAAATATAAAAGAAGTGATTGATTTTTCTGTACACTAGATGGAAAAAGTGATATATGCATAATCGTATTAAACTGTTATGTGGTGAACACAGATGATATTTAGGTGAGTTCTGAGGCTGATTCAATTGGATGCAATGAGATTGTCTATGATCAGCAGTCACGTTCTAATGAACTGATCATTCTGGCACAATTTATGCTTTTCATAATGATTGATTAAGACAATTTATCATGACAAATTGTGTACATGAATGTTAACTGGACTGTGAAAGAGGCAAAGCGTATTTATCATGGATCTGAAGAGTTACACCATTGAAATCTAAAGTTGAAATAGTGATCCATTCAGGAACTAATTGTTAGATTCCATGTGTGCATGTGACTGGTGTTGTTGGACTATGGTGGCCAATGATTGTTTAGTGTGAGAAATGGCGGCAGCAGGGGAAGAGCACAAAGGATGTTTTAGACTGCGGAGAGGTAGATGATCTTAGAAAGGATGCATTAGTGGAGAGTGGATGATTGCCAGTTTCAGTTGACAATTTGGAACTGAGAGAATGGCTCTGTAAGTAATGCTGCTTGAGATATGAAGGTAATATAATATAGGCTGAATATGACATTCAGGTGAATGGTTCTTCCATCCTGATGCCATAATCTCATTTTCTTTTTCTGCTGATGCCATTTCCTTTGTTGCACAGGAAACTGAACTGAAGTTACTTGGGGCCAATATATGCAAGCATGGATCACTTGTATTCTAGACTGACGTTGAGTCTATACAAATAATCAATGCTCAATAGAAGTCCATGGCGTCCACAGCCATGTGTAAGATCTAGTTCTTACTGATCTCCTACGTGATTGATTCTATGCAATTAGTTAGTAAGCTCTCATATGGATGGAAAAAGGGTGAATTTAACAGGTACATTTGATTTGATGGTCTATGTGAAATATATTTCATTCGAAACTTGTTAATTTGCTAGTGATACTCTAAATGTCGTTTGAAGTTATATATAGTGCTGGGGTTCATTGTTTTGAATCAGGAAACTATTGGCATTATTTTCTTTTATGGTTAAATTCAATCTTGTCGGCTTAATTAGGCTTGTTGAATAAGTCCATCTTGACAGCAATATGCCTTTTTTTTAATGAGTCTTTAAAACTCGCATGTGAGTCAAACATCTCGCATAATGTCATACATAACATATGCATTCGTTTGCTTGTCATACTTCTTTTTCCTCTTTTGAGCAGCCCTTTATATAATTGAAATTACTCCTAAAATGCAAAACAGCCAGCTTACACCCTTGTTGTCTGAACCTTAAAGTCATTCAATAATTAAAAAGAACAAAGCCGTGGAAGAGTGGACATCATTTCTTGGAAAGTCGGTATTGGTTGGTAATCCATCCTTCTTATAATAGGATTTGGTTATGATCTAATCGTGAAAGGAAATATATATATATATATATATATATATATATATATATATAAGTAATATTTTTCTTACTTGTCTTACATAAATACTAATTTCTTTTGTTTACTCCGTCAAGATTCCTGTTTTCTGTTGTCATTATCCCTTTTTTTCTATAACAAAGGCTGTATTTCCTTCCACAAGAACTAGTACAGAAGTTATAGAAAATTTTGAAGCATGTGTTGCTGTTGCGGTGAAGATTGTGAATGCAGGCCTTTAGGGTTTCTATTAGGCCTTCCTTTTGCGTTTCTTGCACTTCTCATCTCTATTGTTGGTATTGTTGTGTGGATTGTTGGGTAAGTCCTCAGTATTATATCATATCATATACACGTACAACTCTGTTTTTGTTTAGTTTTTGGTACTTACATGATCAAGAATTCAAGATTCAGAATTAAACTAACTGTGTTCTTGATTTCTTTCTTTTTTTTTTCTTTTACAGGTTGGTGTTGAGTTGCATATGCCCTTGCTGTTTTTGCGTGACATTGTTAGTTGAATTCGCTTTGGGATTGATCAAAGCTCCCATTCTTGTGATTAAATGGTTCACCTCCAAGATTCCTTGTTAGGATTTTTTTTGATTAGTAATTTTCTTCCGTTTGTCTTGCCTATGCTATCCCTTTGGCTTTGGGATTTAGGCAGTAGTTGACTTTTTCTTTGTTTTGGTAATTATTTATTATTATTTTGGGAAAATGAGATGATTATTCATATTAAATTGTTTGATTTCTGGATTTTCCTTTATAGATGTTGATTTAATTTTTTTAAACTATTTTTTATTTTCCTTTTGAGTAATTTTTTTTTTCTTCTTATAAGTGCTGCGTAATTATGATTAACGTTGGCTTAACTCGCACATGAACCATTTAATTTGTTGATTCTTAATTAACAAATGAAAAAAAAAAAAAAAATTGTAGTTGTCTCATTACTAGGACTTGTTACTACATCAAGCAATCAATGAAAATCTATATCTAGTTTATGCAGAATGAAAATAGGAGAATTAAGATAAACATAATAATTAGTTTTTCGAGAGAAAAATAATAAAAAAATTAGTCAAATTTTATTTTCAAATTCATTTCAAGCTTTCTTGTCTTCAAGGATAAAACTATAATATTAGATAAAATAATGTAATCGATATAAAACTAATGGAACTATAAAATTGGTAAAAATAATGGAACATTAAGAAAAAACTAACAAAAACGAAGTAATATAACAATAGTAAAGTCAGAAATGTTTTTTAGTTAGACTTTGAAACTGAATAGTTAATTACGCAATACTTCACACTTCATGTACTTTAAAAAAAAAATAAATTAAGGATAATTACTTTTAGATTTTTAAGATTTCTTATAATCTGTCATTGAGTTTTTGTATTTTGAAAAACTAATTAATTAATAAATCTTTCATGTTAAGTTCTTATATCATCATATACTTCCGTCCAATATTTTGCTCAATTTTCCGTTAATCAATTAAAAAGTCAATTTTTTAAAAAAAATTTGTAACTTTTAAATATGACAAAATTATTCTTTTAATAATAATAATAATCCACACTCCTCACTATGCCTCTTTCCCTTCGAGCCAACACCACCTCCATAACCACCACTTTCTCTTCTCTCTCTCTCTCCCCTTCTTCTTCTCTTCCCTGCTCCCCTTATGCATTCTCTCTCTCAACCATCAGCAGTAGCAGTGGCAAAGAGGACTGCCACTGCCACTCCTTAAGCCACCACAACCTCCATCATCTCCTCCGATCACAGCTACCTTCTTTTCTCCTTCTTCTTTTTCCTTCCGGTTGTACCAAGAGAGAAAGAGAAATCATCAAAAATTTAAAGCCTCATTGTCGGTCATTCACCACTCTAACAAGTACTTTAGGACCACCGATCAACTTCCTTAGTTAGAAGCTTTCTATTTTTGTCCTCATTGCAGCCAATCTGTGGTCGAAGAAGCAAAACCCATTGCGTCGGGTCTCAATTGAAAACGGATTGCAGCATCTATCTCCACATTTTTGGACGGTTTTCGACAAGTTTTAAGCTCCGATATGGGTAAATTCGAATTCTTATCTTCCTTTTATTCGTTCTGGCGTTGAGTTTTTTCTTCAATTTGATTTTTTTGGTGAGGTTTTCGATCTATTTAGGTATTTTTCGATGAATCCCGGTTTCATCAATTGAATTGGTTCATAATTTTTAATTGCTTGCAGAAATATGATTCTAATAATTGACACCCGACAACTTTTGTAAATTCTAGCAACTAGAATATTCGCTCTCCGGCAAGTTTTTTGTCAAAAAGAAATTGTTAAGCAATTTGTATTTGCGGTGATTTTATGGTTTATCAAGGATGATGGTGGCAGCAATGGTGGTGGTCAGTAGCGGCGTGGGTGGTGAATGAAAAAAGAAGATATGTAAATCTAAGAGATTAAATAATAATAATAATAATAATAATAATAATAATAATAATAATAATAATAATAATAATAATAATAATAATAATAATAATAATAATAATAATAATAATAATAATAATAATATTATTATTATTATTATTATTATTA